>JAVXUO010000410.1:0-192374 GCA_033065855.1 Escallonia rubra | reverse complement strand
TGTGCAAATATGTGTGTGTGCGTGCAGAATAGTGGTGGTGGTGTGTGCGTTTGTTTGTACACCAATCGGTGAGAGTGGTGTTAGTTGTGGGGGTGTTGGAGTTGAAGAGAGCAAATCTTGGATGAGGTGGTACTGTGGAGGTTGTTAGTGGTCGAAGATATGGTGATGCTGATCTGAGAATGAGAGAAATGAGAGAAAAAAGGCAGTGAGACAATTATGTCTTTTGGTGAGAATGTTTAACGCCGTCAGCATTTTGTTCGCTGAATGGACGCAAGTACTATTAAGGCAACGCACAATACTCTACTGTATTTTATTCATAAATTCAAAGAGTTTAGTGATATTATTCCTAATTTGTTTATAATTTCTAGCTAGTGACATCAGAATTGGGATTGGAATCATATAAAATTTATTCCATGAAGTTGGAATTCCATACGGATGATCCAAACAGCAGTATTATAACGCCTAGGCTCAAATTCCATATCCAACTCCAATTCCATGCTATTTGGACCCGTATATTATTTCGAAATCCTTATAGTTACATGCACGAATCTGGTAGTCCTGTGATTTTTATCTGATATCATCTAAAAACATATTTATTGGTATAGAAATCGAGTGAAATCCGGCCTTCACACTTTGTTGGAAGAATCACCCAAAACATTCATCCCTTCTTCAAGTCTCAAGCCATGGACCACAGCAACGGACATAAATTATGGTCGCATTGGTCATGACCGCTCATCGTAGTTACTGAAAGGTTCAAGACTTTTCATATCTCGTGCAATAATGCGAAGCTCATCGACTCGACTCTCACCATCCAAATACACTTCGGCCTGCGCCGTATGATGACAATGTGCACGCCAGTGATAAGCAAGACCCCGAAAGAGAAGAGTGCGCAAAGAGACCATCACATGTGACGACGTTGTAGGGGGCAGCATGTACGATCAGGCATCACCAGTGAAAGAGGGCCACCTGACTTCAGGACTTCAGTTAAAAACAAGAAATCAAACACATCCAAAGTTTTGAGGAAATTTCTGTGCCATAAGCAGAGCACATGGTGTTGCGGCCCTTCTTGTTGATGCTATTCTGCATGTGCTATTGTCCGATATATAGCTTCCACTTTTCAGCCAGCCCATTTTTTTTTAAACTTTTTTTGAATAAATTTTTACGGCTACAAGACGATAGCTACCAACCCCCGTGTAGCGACAAGTAATCATCGTTAAATATCGTCAGTGACATTTTTACAAACACTTTTTGCTACAACTTTGAGTAGCATATTTTCAGCAACACTATATAAAAGTCGATAAAAATATTTAACGACCATTAATTGTCGCCATATGAGAATTTATAGCTATCTTCTAACGACTTGGATAATAGCCAAAATATATCCTTGTTTTTCTAACTTTTTTGGATTCTAATCCACAATTACGTTGGAGAGTACTCCCTAACTCTCTCTCTCTCTCTCTCTCTCTCTCTCTCTCTCTCACATTGTCACTTCTTGTCAATAGAATAAGCACTGTCACTTATTGTACATCAATAGTATAATGTAAGTTTGCACTAAGAGTGGCACTAATAAAAGGGGCACTAGATATATTTAGCGTCGGTTATTTAAGGCTTTGTTTGAAAATATAAACTGGAGAAAAAAAAGCGTTTGATAAACAAATTTTTTTTTCAATTTTAAAAATCAGTTTTTAAAATAAGACTGTTTTTGAAAACTCTCATTTTGGAGTTTTGGGTTTCTAGTTTTGATTTTTATTTTGAGACCACCCCACTACCATCCCCTACCGCCACAGCCACCGCTTGCCACCGCCGACAGCCAACCACCGCCACGTCCCACCACAACCACTGCAACCACCACCAAAGAAAAAACTCAAACTTGGTAATCAAACACCCAAAAGAAAAAAAACTCAAAATAAAAATTGGGTAATCAAGCACCCATTTATTTTTGTAAAAAATAAAAATTAAACTGATTTAGATTTTTGTTTTTTGGAAACAGAAAACCAAAACTGGAAGTGATTTCAAACGCTACCTTAGTTTGGTGGTACATGTAGTTTCTTTATCGTTATGGTGGCTCATGTGCTCCACCATGCGCTTTGATCTGAGCTCGAACTAGGTTATGTTTGAGACCGTTTTTGAAGCAAGTGGTTCTAATAATCCATCAAAAAAGTTGAGATTTCCGCCTAAGGGTACAAATTAGATCTTATAACATGATAGCTGTAAATTCAAGCCCAATCTTGGTTTTTTGTTCATTTCCGATGTCTGATAGCCAGTAATTTGCAAAAGTTTGTAACTCTGTCTTGTTTTTTTTGGGTGAGTTTCTTAATGTTGATTGAGAAAAAAAAGGAACACATATTTTCAGACCCCTTTATATTTTTCTCGCACTCCCAGTTATCGTTAACATGTTGGTTTTTTTTATCGCTTATGCACTTTTTAGCGGCACATGAGGGTGTGAAAGAATATAGCAAAGTGTGGAGATAGGGGTTCTTAAAAAGAAAATTCATGTCCAATTTACCTTTTGGGCTAGGCCTATAACCGGGTGGAAGAATTGAGCCTGAGCTTATGGGCTGATCTTGTTCAAGCTTGAGTAGACTTGTTCTGTTTAATTCTTTGGTGGACTTTCCAATCAAGCTTAATCTTCTTCAAGCTTGACTCTGCTAATTAGCAGTTTCCAAGCCTCCAACAACTGTATATTAATGATAATTTTAGTACTCATGATATGTACTCATAAGCCCAAGTTTATGATATGATATGACTCATAAGCCCAAGGTGTTAAGAGAAAAAATCACTTTATGATATATACTCATAAGCCCAAGTTTGATTTGTTCTTAAAAGGTGCAGTAAATTAAGCATTTGCTATTAGGGGAACTCTAATTTGTGTGCAGGTACATAGAAGGGGATTATAAGAAGCCTTTCCCCGGACAAAGACACTTCGACAATATCAGGAAACTAATTGTGGTTTTATTTTGCCCTTCAAACTTAGCAGTTTTGAAAAAAAAGATACTTGCACCCTACATGCTTATAATGTAAAGAACATTTAAGATGTATTTTAGAAAGGGCTAATTACAGCAGTGTCCCTGAGGTTATGGTGATATTACAGTCAAGGACAATAAGTTTCAAAATGTAACACTCGTGTCCATCCGTTAGGGTTCCGTCCAAAAAGTGTACGTTTTATTTGATGTCATCATTACGTATTTTTAAAATGACAATACTGCCCTTATACTGTATATTTTTAAATTAAGATTTCAAACTCTAATTTTGTCTTGAAAACCCCTAATTTAAAAATTAGGGTTTTGACCTTCTCCAAGAAGAGTCCGTTGCCTAGTGCCGATCTTGGGGGATCTGCAAATTAGGTATCAAAAATTGCTCAATCTGTGAATTAGGGTACCAAAAATTTCTCAATCTGCAAAACAAAACCCTAATTTTTCTCAATCTGAAACCATAATCCGCAAATTAGGGTTTCAAAACCCTAATTCTTTCATTCAGGAAGATGGCTCTTTCAACTGCAAAGATCCGTATTATCGGTTTTCCTTGGGGTACCTACAAAGACGTTTAATTTCCAAGTTTTAGGCTTAATTTGGGAGGTGAAATGGTCATCAGGAAACATCTGAAATGGCGGTGTGGGACGATGGAACTGCCGGCGTAGGGCGAGGGAGTGCCCGCACTCACTAAGAAACGACATCGGCTACCTCTCCGGATTCGTCGCTGGCACTGGCAAGGGCCTCGTGGAAGGCATCAAGGCGATCGAGCCCCGCGACACGCTGAAGCTGCACGTAGATCGGGTCCTGAACGCTTTGGGCCACGCTAGTTGGAGGCTCGACAACCAAGCCGGGGTCATCGGGCTGCTGTACGCCGGGATGGAGAGCGGGATGGTGTTGCTTAGGGAGACGGATGACGTAATCAACAGCGTGGCGGCGGGGCTAGGGACCGGGGCCGTATACACGGTGGTGGCCTGGGTGAGGTCCGCGGCGGTGGCAGGGGCAATCGGCGGGGTGGGGGAAGAGAGAGAGAGAGAGTAAAGTTTAGATTTAAAAATTAGGGTTTCTTTCTGATTTTCTTTTTTTAACAAGAGGAAATGGCATTTGAAAAAAATTAACTTTCCAAGATAAGGGCAATAAGGTCATTTTGTTCAAACAGTTAGTTTTTTTTAAGATTCCGTCTGGTCAACGGATATAAGTGTAATTTGTCCAAACTATTGTCATTGCCTGTAATTACACCCTAACCTCAGGGACATAGGTGTAATTAGCCCTTTTAGAAACTATGAAGTGCCACCAAAAAAGATTCATTGCACGTGGCACCTACAACATTAGTGCCATTTGCACTCAGCACCTTGAGGTTTTCGAATTGGGACCCAACACCTTCAGCTTTAAAAATCATTAGACGTAATACTAATTACCGTCAAACACCATTGTGACTGGACATCTATTAGTTTCTTGAGCGCAAGACCATTATATCTCCCTAATAATCTCTCTCTCTCTCTCTCTCTCTCTTTCTCTCTCATCTAGATTATTGCTTTACCCCTACCCCGAGCTTCCTTTCGCTTTCCGGTCTCTGCCATCAGCCACCACAAACAACCAGTTGCCATTGCACTAACCCCCCTCCCACGCACCAACACCGCCAAATCACCATGTACGAGTGTCACACTAATCACCATGATTGTCGTCCAGTCAACCATCATGCTTGCCACCATTGCCACAACACAACCATCATCACTAAAAACCTTTAATTTTGGAAAGGTTAAGGTAATTACGTACATTCAAGCATGTGGAACTTAGGAGGCATTAGAAAGGCTTTTACCCTTATTTTATCATCGAGAATCGGGGCTGTGGCAGTCCCAAGGTTCGGTTAGTAACTAAAATCATCGAGCCAACCATCGTACTAGCCACCGGCCCATATCCTACCAACATCAACCACACACCTTGAACCCCGAAGGTCTTCCAAGCTACAGATCAATGCGTTCTCCACTAGCAATGCCTTCCTCCTCCAAAGAAAGCCTCACGCTTGCACCCCCAAATTTTATTTTCAAACCCCTAAAATATCTACCATTAAACAACCTAGGGGGTATGATAAGGAGAAACGACGGTCTTGCCCAAAGAAACTAATACACGTCTGGGTACAAGGAGTTTGGCCGTCAATCGGTGCAAGTTATAGTTTTTTTTAAACTTGAAGATTTCAAGTTCTAATTCTAAAACGTGAAGGTGGCAGTGCAAAAGCCCCCGAAGTTGAGATGCCACGTGTAATTAATCCCACTAGAAATATAGTCCTTTAGTATGAGCATCTAAACTAGACCTGGCAAAGACCTGCACGTACCCGCGTGTCAACCCGGCCTGTTGAAAAAAACCGGGTTCGAGTACGAAGTATAGAGACTGTTCATAGTTAGTGAAAAGGTGTGAGGTTGTTTTCCCACATTGGAAAAGTAAAATAACATTGGATAGCGGGAAGAGTTGGAGGGAAATTCAAAAAATGTCCTTGGTTTGGGCTTGAAATAAAATAACATTTAATGGTCAAAAGATGGGCACTTGGGGCACTTAGGTCTTGGTTGAAATTAATTAATGTATTTTAATTAATTTTATGTTTATTTATAGCAGTTAACTGCAGTTAGTAGTTAATTGCAATTAGTGCCCAACAGTTATGTCCCTTGATGCTAAGAGTTATTTTCTTTCAGCCAAGGGTTGTGTTCATTCAAATACTGTAAATGTCTGTACATCCTTCAATTTCCAATAATCAGAAACATATTCTTCTAAAATGTGTTCTTGGGGAAGTTCTAATTTTGCTAGTCAAAATTTCATTTGATTTTGTTATCTTGGAGGAATCTATCGTTAATTACATAGCAATCATAGTGGGGGCATATTTTCTTAAGGATAGTGATTACTCACCATCAAAGCCTTATTGCATTTTGCTAACAATCTTAAGGAAATATCAACAATGGAGGCTAGTGGTACTAATTTTGTCTTCAAGAAAATGTTCAATCCGGATGTGTTTAAATTGGAGCGTTTTGATGGCACAAAATTTACCCGCTGGAAGGACAAATTCTCGTTCTTACTTACTGAATTAGGCTTTGCATATATGCTGAGTGACAATCTACCAAAGTTCCTGAACCATCTGACGAGGAGCCCGAAGCAATGACTGCATCTTGTAAGAAACGTGAAGAAGATAAAGTTCACTGTAAATGTCTGTACATCCTTCAATTTCCAATAATCAGAAACATATTCTTCTAAAATGTGTTCTTGGGGAAGTTCTAATTTTGCTAGTCAAAATTTCGTTTGATTTTGTTATCTTGGATGAATCTATCATTAATCCAGTAGCAATCATAGTGGGGGCATATTTTCTTAAGGATAATGATTACTCACCATCAAAGCCTTATTGCATTTTGCTAACAATCTTAAGGAAATATCAACAATGGAGGCTAGTGGTACTGATTTTGTCTTCAAGAAAATGTTCAATCCATATGTGTTTAAATTGGAGCGTTTTGATGGCACAAAATTTACCCGCTGGAAGGACAAATTCTCGTTCTTACTTACTGAATTAGGCTTTGCATATATGCTGAGTGACAATCTACCAAAGTTCCTGAACCATCTGACGAGGAGCCCGAAGCAATGACTGCATCTTGTAAGAAACGTGAAGAAGATAAAGTTCACTATAGAGGGTTTAAACTGAATTCGCTGTCTGATCAGTTGTATGATATATTTGGCCGATCAAATCCCTACAAGAAATCTGGAAGGCCTTGGAGAATAAATATATATATGAGAAACAAAGTATGGACCTATTTCTTAGTATGAAGTTTTTTTAGTTTCAAATCTCTGATAAAAAGTCTGTTATGAATCAAGTGGATGAGTTATTGGTTATAGTGTCTAGACTCAAGGATTTAAATATAGAAATGTCTAAACAACTTCAAGTGTCTGCTATGATTGCAAAATTACCAACCACTTGGAATAACTACCAAAAAAAAAAAAAAAACATGATAGCACACTTATGAAAAATTCACATAGACCAACTCATTAAGCCTGTCCAAATTGAAGAAGAGACTCGTGTTCGCGAGTATAAATTTACTTCTGAGTCTGAGACTAAGGTGAACTATATTGAGTCTGACACTCAGAAGTCTAGAAAGGTTGATTCTAAGTCTGGTAATAATAGAAAATTTGCTGAAGCCTCAAGTTCTGATTCTGCCAACAGTAAGAAGAACAAGTCATGTTTTTTCTATAACAAAAAAGGGCACTTTAAGAAAGAATGCATGTTCTATAAGAAATTAAAATTGGAAGGAAATGCAAGGCAAAAGAAGGCAAACATTGTTGATAATCAATCTTCTCCTGCTGAAATTATTGCTAAGGTTGCAGGTCTTAACATTAGTATGATAACAAAATGCCATATGGCAACAATTGAAAAATTTGCAGATTGGTGGTATGATTCTGGTGTCTCAGTACATTGTTGCAACAATAAAAATCTGTTCAAAGATTAAAAGGTTGGAACAAAGGATGATAAAGTCTTGATGGGCAATCATGACACAACCAAGGTTCTTGGAAAATGGGCTGTTGAACTGCAATTTACCTCCTGAAAGAAGCTGATTTTGACGAATGTATTTCATGTCCCGAATGTGAGGAAGAATTTGATTTCTGCAAATTTGTTGTGCAAGAAGGGCTTAAAGGCTGTTATAGAAACTGAAAAAATTATTTTCTCTAAGAATGGTATATTTGTTGGACAAGGGTTTTTCTTGTGATGGCATGTTTAGACTAAGTATTAATAAAGTGGATGTTTTGGTTTACTTGGTTGAGCCTTTTTTGATTTATGGCATGCTCGTTTATCACATGATAATTTTTAATCAATCAAGTTTATGTCTAAATATAATTTGATTGCTTGTGTTAATGATAATTCTGAAAAATGTCAAATATATATACAAGCGAAAATGACTAAAAAACCTTTTTCAAAGAATGAAAGAATATCTAAATTGTTTGATCTTGTACATTATGATATATGTGAATTGAATGGCCTGTTAACTAGAGGTGGAAATAGATATTTCATTACTTTTATAGATGATCATTCAAGATTTACTAAAGTGTATTTGATGAAAATGAAAGATTAAGCTTTTGACTTGTTTAAATGTTATAAAGCCTTAGTTGAAAATCAATAGGAAAAGGAAGATAAAAGTCCTCCGTAGCGATCGAGGTGGTGAATACTTTCCAAATGAATTTTGTGTTTTGAATGGCCTGTTAACTAGAGGTGGAAATAGATATTTCATTACTTTTATAGATGATCATTCAAGATTTACTAAAGTGTATTTGATGAAAATGAAAGATTAAGCTTTTGACTTGTTTAAATGTTATAAAGCCTTAGTTGAAAATCAATAGGAAAAGGAAGATAAAAGTCCTCCGTAGCGATCGAGGTGGTGAATACTTTCCAAATGAATTTTGTGTTTTTTGTGAAGAAAAGGGTTTGGTACATCAAACAAGTGCACCTCATTCCCCATAACAAAGCGGCCTAGCCAAAAGGAAGAATAGGACGTCGGTAGATTGATATGGTTAATGCTATGCTTATGTATGCTAAACTACCGATTAATCTTTGGAAAGAGGCATTATTACCAGCGTGTCATGTACACAACATAATTGAATGCCTTCAAAGAAGTTTAAAACTTCTCCATATGAAGTACGGAAAAGGAAGAAAGCCTAACTTAAAACTATTTGAGGGTATGAGGTTGGGTAGCCTATTACAGAGTTAAAGATCCTAAACAAACCAAATTAGGACCTAGAGCTCTTAAAAGTATCTTTATGGGATATGTAGAAAACTCAAAAGCATATAGATTGTTGGATTTAGATTCGAATTTTACTGTAGAATCTAGAGACGTTGAATTCTTAAAAGTTTTCTTGGTAATTCTAACGTCAATCCACAATCAAATAGTGAAACGTTGAATCCTGCATTGGTATGTGACACATATATGAACTCTAGTTCTTCTTCAAGTAAGAAATGGAAATAAATTGATCTTCCTGTTAAACCTAGGAAGAGTCAAGGAGTTCGAAAGGAGAAGAATCTAGGTTCTGATTTTATTTCTTCACAAGCAATAGCCTTTTTGGTTGAAGGGAGTGGAGATGAGGTATTATAGAAAATACCTATTGTCTTATATTTGGAAGAGGATCCTAGAACTTATAGTGAAACAATGGCTTCAAGAGATAGTGTTTTATGGAAGGAAGCAATAAATGATGAAATGGATTCTTTTTTATCAAATGACACTTGGGTATCAGTTGATTTACCTCTTAGTGCTAAACCCAATGGGTGCAAATGGTTGTTTAGATGGAAAATTTAATACTGATGGATCTCTACAAACTTTCAAAGCTAGACTAGTTGCAAAAGGTTTTAGGCAAAAGACATGAGTTGATTACTTTTATACATTTGCTCCTGTTGTATGAATTACTTTGATAAGAGTGTTGTTTGCATTAGCATCAATTTATAACTTATATGTTCATCAAATGGACGTGAAAACATCATTCTTGAATGGTGAACTTGATGAAGAAGTGTATATGGAGCAACTTAAAGGGTTTGTGCTTCCCGATAACGAAAAGAAAGTTTGCGAACTAATTAAATCGTTGTATGGATTAAAGGAAGCTCCGAAATAATGACTTGAGAATTTTGATAGTGTGATTTTATCACACAGTTTTGAACACAATGGAGCTGATAAATGCATTTATTCCAAATTCTCAAAGGATTATGGTGTGATAGTATATCTATATGTTGATAACATGCTAATTGTAGGAACCAATATGAATGGGGTGAATGATACTAAGAAGTATCTAACTTTTCAATTTAAAATGAAGGACATATGAGAGGTTGATACTATCTTGGGAATCAAAGTTAAGAAACATAGTGGGGTTTTTGCTTTATGTCAATCCCATTATGTTGAAAAGATTATTTTCAAATTTATTCAAATAGGGATTAAAGAGTATTTTCATACTCCATTCAATGTCTCTAACAAGTTGATGGAGAATTACGGAAGATTGGTAAGTCAATTAGACTATGCTAGTGCAATTTGTAGTTTGATGTATGCTAGCTATGCATTGCACTAGACCTAATATTGCTTTTGCAGTTTGTAAGCTTTCAAGATATACGCACAATCCTCGCACCGACCATTGGAGAGCTATTGGATGAGTTATCGATTATATTAAAAGAACTAAGTTCTTTGCCTTGTTTTATAACAAGTTTCCTGCAGTGCTATAGGGTTACAATGATGCTAATTAGATAACTAGTGTCAATGATAATAAGTCAACGTCTAGTTGGATTTTCACTTTAGGTGGATGAGCTATCTCATGGGCTTCTAAGAAACAGATGTGTATCCCTCATTCCACAATGGAATCTGAGTTTGTCGCTTTGGCACCAGCAGGCCAAAGAGGCGGAATGACTGAGAAATTTATTGCTAGATATATAGTTGTGGTGGCCGCAACTGATGCCAGCAATCTCTTTGCACTGTAATACTGAAGCTACTATGTCTAGAACATTTAGCAAGATATGTAATGGCAAGTCTAGACATATTTCTTTGAGACATGAGTATGTTAGACAACTAACTGCTGATGGTATAATCACAGTTGTCTACATTAGATCGAAAAATAATCTTGCTAACCCACTAACTAAAGGTCTCTCGAGGGATATGATAAAAGGCACTGCGAGTGCAATGGGGCTAAAGCAATTTTAATTTGTCAATATCAACGAGAACCTTACCTTGATTATTGCAATCAAATCTTAAAGGTTTAAAAGGTTATAGTAAGTTATAGTTTGTGACAGTTAACAAGCACTAGGGTCGAGATAGTGCTTAAGGAAAAGAGGCTGAGTATTTAATACTCTTAGGGTTCGTTTGACAAATTTTTTTTTTTCGATTTTCAGTTTTTAAAGAGCAGCTTAAAATTTTTTTTTTTATAAAAACAAGTGGGTATTTGATAACCCCTTTTTTTTTGGTGTTTGGTAACCCTTTTTATTTTGAATTTTTTTTTTGGTGGTTTGCGGTGGCGGTGGTGGTGGCCGGCGGCCGGAGGTGGCTGCCGGTGGTCGCCGGCAGTGGTCACCGGCGGCCGGAGGTGGCAGCCGGCAGTCTCCGGCGGTGGTCACCGGCGGCCGGAGGTGGCTGCCGGCAGTCTCCGGCGGTGGTCGCCGGCGGCCGGCGGTGGTCGCCGGCGGCCGGCGGTGGTCGCCTGAGGTGGCTGCCGGCGGTGGGAGGGTGGTGGTGGTGGTCTAAGAAAAAACAACCAAACGTGAAAAAAAAAAACCAGTTTTAAAAGTTTTTTTTTTACTCTTCAGTTTAAAAACTGGTTTTTAAACTGAAAAAAAAAATGGTTACCAAACGCTCCTTTTTTTTCAGTTTTTAAAAACTGAAAAAAAAAGAGGAATTTTTTTTTGTCAAACCTAGCCTTAATGAAGTATCCGGTTTAGATTAAAACAAGAAAGTCCAGTTTGAGACTTTATCTAGACTTCACCTATGTAAAAAACAAGGAGTGATGCTGCTTCTATTAATGTTGGGAACATAAAACTTTGTAAGTGTTTACGAAATCAGGAGGTAGCACAAGGCAATAATATGGTGCTAAAGATCACTGTGAACATGTTAAAGAAGTAGTAAGATTTGTGTGTATGATATTTCCGGTCTTGTTAGTACATGAATTATGGTTTAATAGATTATAACTAACTATTAATTTTGACAAGATTTTGAAATATTTATACTAATAGAAGGTTTAAATTGAAAGATACCTTCGTTCTATACGCATAAATCTTGTCATGTTTCCGATTCTCTTGTCACTAACTAAGTGGGGGATTGTTGGAATAGTTAGTAATAAGGTGTGGGTTTGTTGTCCCACATTGGAAAAGTAAGAAGGATGCAAAGACTTTATAAGTCTTTACTCACTGAATCAATTAACTTTGGATGGTGGGAAGAATTGGAGGGAAATTAAAAAAAAAAACGATGGTCATATAGCAATATGTCAAACCTTCCTAGAATAACGACACCTTGTTGTATAAAGGTCTTGTACTGAATCAATTTGAGATAAGTGAATTCCAGAATTTTCCTCAGTTATAGTAAGTTATAGTTTGTGAGAGTCAACAAGCACTAGGGTCGAGATAGTGCTTAAGGAAAAGAGGCTGAGTATTTAATACTCTTAATGAAGTAGCCGGTTTAGATTAAAACAAGAAATTCCAGTTTGAGACTTTATCTAGACTTCACCTATGTAAAAAACAAGGAGTGATGCTACTTCTAGTAATGTTTGGAACATAAAACTTTGTAATTGTTTACGAAATCAGGGGGTAGCACAAGGCAATAATATGGTGCTAAAGATCACAGTGAACATGTTAAAGAAGTAGTAAGATTTGTGTGTATGATATTTCCGGTCTTATTAGTACATGAATTATGTTTTAATAGATTATAACTAACCATTAATTTCGACAAGATTTTGAAATATTTATACTAATAGAAGGTTTAAGTTGAAAGATACCTTTTATACGCATAAATCTTTTCATGTTTCCGATTCTCTTGTCACTAACTAAGTGGGGGATTGTTGGAATAGTTAGTAATAAGGTGTGGGTTTGTTGTCCCACATTGAAAAAGTAAGAAGGATGCAAAGACTTTATAAGGCTTTACTCACTGAATCAATTAACTTTGGATGGTGGGAAGAATTGGAGGGAAATTCAAAAAAAATTATTGGATTGACCTTGGTTTGAGCTTGAAATAAAACAATATTTAATGGTCAAAATATGGACACTTGGGTCTTGGTTGAAATCAATGAATGTATTTTAATTAATATTGTTTTTATTTATAACAATTAACTGTAGTTAGTAGTTAATTACAGTTAATTCCCATAGTTATGTCTTTTGATGCCAAGAGGTATTTGATTTCAGCCAAAGGTTGTGTTCATTCAGATATTATAAATATATGTTCAATTTCCAATAATCAGAAATATATTCTTTTAAAACGTGTTCTTATGGAAATTCTGATTTTGCTAGTCAGAATTTCGTTTGCCTTTGTTATCCTAGAGGAATATGCCATTAACCCAACAACAATCATAGTGAGGGCATATTTCCTTAAGAACAATGATTATTCACGATCAAAGCCTTATTGCGTTTTGTCAACAATTATAGTGGTCGTTGGTTTCGTGCAGAGATGTGGATATATAAGTGGGTATCGGATGTGTAGGAACCACGAAGTTTGCCAGCAAACGGTGGTCAATGCAGATGGTAGACATGCGGTTCTCGTCAGAGTTGGCGGCGTTGAGATTGTCAGCAGAGATGAAATAGAAATGAACGAGAAGAGATATGCAAGATGAAGTAGAAGTAGAAGCAGAAGAAAGAGAGAAACAAAATAGAAATGAAAGCATATCTACACTATAAAACTTATGGTAGAAACGTGGATTGAAAATTGGTGGATGCGTTGTTCAAATTTTATGTAATATTTTGAATGTCAAGCTTCCCGAACCATGTTAAACCTTTACTTAAGTTTATTGTTCTTTTAAGTAGTTGTCCCAATACTGATGAATTGATAAATTATTAGTGATATTCTTACACTACCTAAACTTATAACGTGATACTAAATGACCACTTATGTTTTCTCGTCTAGATGATACATGTACTTTGTCTTTCTATTCACGAGAAGCTAATTACCGAAAAAAAAAAAATTCTTCTAAGCTTCATCTCTTGTAGGAGTAACATAGAAAATGTAAGAGCAAGCTAACAATCATCCGTGCCCTCAAATTGTCGGTGACACTGCTATATAACTCCGCAAAATACGTACACATGGATAGATCTTAACAATAAAACAAAAACGTCAGGTGAAAGGTACTTGGCACAGAAATTAACACAAACGTACACAGTCACACATACACACACATGTGCTGCAAAACTTAAATCTCTGCATTCTTCCCACCATCACCAACATGCAGATTTGCATCACGAGACCCACTTCCTAGGGAGCTCTCCGGTGCGGCTGAGCGGTTTTCCGGCAGACTAGGACAGTTTTCGGGCCGGTCGGCCGGTGGAAGTTTTCCTTCGTTGTACAAGGTGCTCAACTGGTGAAAATAAGGGCAAGTCCTTGAATCAACAGACCTCTTCTTATTGACATCTTTGGTTTTCCTGAAGTACTTGTTTATGTTCTCCCATTTCTCCTTGCACCTCTTCGCACTCCTCTGATATCCCAGTTCCAACATCCCTTGTGAAATCCTCTCCCAGAGTGAACCTTTTGCTGACCCTTCCTTGTCTTCTCTTTCACTGCTGCACCTCATGTTTATCAATGCCAGCACTTCGTCTTTCGGCCACCTCTTGCCGGTGTCCTCTCTTTCGTGCTTAGGGTATTTTTGGGCCTTTTGTGCTGAAGACGAAGTGGGTGACAATGGGTTGTCTTGGATGGTGGAAGAAATAGGGTTTTGGGAAGTGGGTGGTTTAGAATAAAGATTTGTGGTTAGAGTAGAACTAGGGTTTGGGAGCCGTACGCCTTCGAATAGTGAACTGGGTGGGTTTGCGCTGTTTTGAGAATTTAGCCATCGCGAAGGTGAAGTGGTGGATGCATTGTGCACTGGGCTGACACTTGTTAGCTGACAGGAAGGTGAAGTGGACGGAGAAGTTAAAGAGGTTGGTACCTTGAGACGATCCTCAAAATTCGCTAGTCCAAAAGAGAGGTTTTCGGAAGAATTCGAGGTGAAATTCTTGAGGAATTCAATGATTGTTGTTTGTCTATCACCAGCTGTGACTTTTTCATGTGCCCTAAATTCGATCTCCTTGGTCATCCTCTCCATCTCTTGCCTTTTCCAAGCTTCCTCTCTTGCAATCTTTTGTTCATCTCTATTCAGCATGTCTTCAAGAAGCTTGTTGTGTAACTCCTCTTGTTGAGCCATCATCTTGTTCACAATATCTTCACAGAAGCTCTTGAACATCTCAAATTTCTGGTCCCTCTTCCTCTTCTTGATTTTTCTTGAATTTCTCGCCACTTGTTGATCACTTTCCTGATGAGCTGGGCTCTTTGCATGTACTGCCACATTTATTGACTCTTCTTCCACACCCTGCCCCCCCATCTTGTCTTCTTCCGCCCTTGGTTTTTCTGTAATTTGATCCTTTTCGGCAGGGGGGTTAGGTTTTTCACCATCATGATGATAGAGTTCTTCAAGTTCACTGAAGAACCTGTTGTTGTTCTTGTTGTAGCTAATGCTGCTGAAATTGCTGGTTTCTTCCTCAAATTTCTCCTTGCATTTCTCAGCACTTCTTTTGTAACCTAGCTCTCCAAGCTTCCTGCTCCAACCATAAATTAAAGAAAACCATAGCCACCTATTTCGAAGCATATATTCTCCCTTATGAGACTAATAAATAAGTATACGAGGTGGGTTACCTTAATCTTCCCACTCTCTCTGTCTGTCTGTCTCTCACTCTCTCGCCCCCCCCCCCCCTTTCTCTCTCCCAGACCAACACAAACACAAACACAACAAACACACACATTGTTTATGCAGTGATTTAGAGATCTCTCAATATAATAGAGCTGAACTTTAGAGTGACAAAAGGGTAGGATAAAACATGCAAAAAGATGAGATGGAAAGTCGAGCTGAATTGATCTTTCTGAAAAGTACACCAAGATTCTAAAAGTAACTGCATATATACATATCCTCGGACATACATAAAGATACAAAACCTTAGTTCACTTTATGAATCTACAGAAAGGTAAGGATAATAATACTCACTAGAGATGGATTATGAATTTGTAAGTACGCATATGTGTTACCTTGAAACATGGTCCCAAGTTAAATCTGGGAACCAATTTTCCCTACTAGATCTGATTTTCAACAGTTCAAGCACTTCCTCGTTCGACCATGGATCCGATATCGATCTCTCTGTTTCGAGCTCTAAACTTGTCGAGGAAAGGATTGTGATGCTGTTTTCTTCCTCTTTTTCATCTTTGTTGGTGGGTATTCCTGGTGATGGGTGGTGGTGCAATTGGTGTAGAAGGTGGGATGGAAGTGTTTGCTGGTGAGGAGGGTAGGGATCAAAATTAGGGAAGGTTGGAGATGAGCCATGAATGGGGGGGAAAGAGAGAGGAATGGGAAGTGATGTTCTTGATTGGGCTATGAATTGGTGGAACTGGTCTGGGACTCCATCAAACATTGTTTGCGTGTTTGAGTGTCTTCTTTCCTTCTCTTTACCTCTCCTTTTGCTCACTGTAAAATGGCAAAATGTTAATAAAACAACACAACAAAATCTCCCCCTCTCTCTCTCTCCCTCTCTCTCTAATATGTAGTCTGCAAGTAGCACACCATAGGGGCCCTGTGGTATAACCAATGAGAGGCAACAAAATGCTAATCATTAGCCAAGTGGCACATGTTACAAAAATAATGTCGCCTTGCGAGATAATGACTAGTACATGAACTCATTTTTTGTTGTAATACATTATTAACCTCTTATGACGATAATAACCTTGACCACGTGGCATACGATAGAATTCGAGAGTTAAGCACAAGCACTTTATGAGTTACACGTCCTAAACAATTCTGGCAGCCTGTGACCAACACCTCTTGCAACGTAAGCAACGCTAACAAATCAATTTTGTAACGCAAAATTTGAGTGACGCAAAGGTGACTGGCTTTGCCTAGGCTAGAAGTTCAGCAGCTTCCATACTTGATTCCAGCCCATTCCCTCCCTCCTCTCCCTCCCCCTCTCTCATATTCATCAAGGAGTTTGTCTTGTATTGCAGCAGCAGAGAGAACTGGACCAAAGGGTAGTCCCCAAATGTCATAAAGATGGGAGCGACGGTACAGTCCAATAAGGGGGGACAGGAGGAGTCAGGTGCCGTAATTGGAACGTACAGTGCACGTGCCAGAGGCACACGTGGGGTGGTGCAGTGATACTGGTGGCAAGAAATTGATGCATGAGCCTTTGTTTTTGGGGTGCCACTGCTCCTGAGAATCCTATGCAGGAAGCTGATGGCCGATGACGGTGTAGTATTAACGGCAACAGACAGCAGCACACGTGAATGCATGCAGACACTGGGACCAACTTTTCTTTGATTAAATTCAGTTCAATGAATGGGGAATGTTCATGTACTGCATTGGGTACTGTAACACTCCTGTACGACTTGATGAGAACCGTTGTTATTTAGGGATAATCAAAGTCAAGGTTGCTTGTAAGAAAATTATAAGCGATGTTAAAGAAGTGGGGTTCGCAGTAGTGTGGAGGTGCCGCAAGGAGGACAGTCCGAGCCAGATGTCAAGTATGTTGACGTGGGTTAGAGCAAGGATGTAACAATGATAGAGATTAAGGCTTTCCAGGCAGAGTCCGAGGAGGGGCAATGCTACGAAGGTGAAGGCGCTGGGTGAATGCACGACAATAGTCATAGTCTAATGTTTAGGTCCGAGTCAAAGTCCAGCGTTGGAGTCCTGTGTCAGGGTCATATATGTTTCTCTAACTAGAATTCTCTAACTAAGGAATTCTAGAGTGAGAAAGTGAAATGTGAGAATGAGTTATGTTCTCTTCTGAAATTGAATTCTCAAGTCCCCTACTTATATCGGTTGAGATGCTGATGTCATTAAGCAACACACCTAGGGGCCACAAATTTTGGTCCTCCACGGACTATATATAGGATCGCATATTTACCCCGCCTATTCCACACAGGAAGGCTCTGTCTGTATGTCTAGAATGATTGGCCTACACGGTGCCAGTGTGGCTAGAGAATCCCTTGATCTAGCCACCAGTTCAAAGCTGCCCTTATAAAGTCCCACAAGGGCGTCGAGAGACGCAGAGAACCTGACAGTGGTGGGGGAGAGTCCATACGCCCAACTGTTACGTGGAATGGGGGCGATGCCCTCTAGAGACCCACTTCCGTCTTGGAGTGGCCCTGGGGTTATGGTCCTATAGGGTAGGGGTGAGCACAATTCGGTTGGTTCGGTTTGGAGGCTGAGTATCAAACCGAACCGACCAACCTCGGCTTGGAAAAAAAAAACCGAACCGTGGTTGAACGGTTTGGTTTATGTGGGTTGAACGGATTGAACGGATCGATTTGGGCCAAACTCAATTTTGGGCAAGTTTAGGCCCAAAAATTAATAACTTATACATGCTAATAAGCTCCAAAAAACTAAAATTTTTATCATAATTAATAACACTTAGTGAGATGTAGGCGGTGAGTGAAAAATGTGTGTTACGTGAAGGGATATAGGGTTTATCCCCTTTTATATGAGTGGTTAGATAACTAGGGTTAGTAAAAAATAACTAGGATTAGGTAAAAGTAGAGATATGTTATAATATATACGGTTGGTTCGGCTTATACGGTTTCAAAAAAATTCGAATCAAACCGACCGAACCGAATGTACGGTTTGGAAATAGATGGATTGGTTGGTTCGATTTTTACGGTTGGATCGGTTTCAACAGTTTAAATGCTCACCCCTACCATAAGGTGCCGATGAAGAGCCCCAAGTGCCAGAACACACAGACTAGTCACGCTGATACCCTAGCAGATATAGTGTCTCGGAAGAATTGCCTATCTTGCGAGTGAGTCCTTGTGCTAGAGCACTCGGAGAGCACCAAGGTAGTGTCCTAGAGAATTCTCCTATGCGATGGGCCAAGGTAGTGTCTGGATAGTGTCTCGGAGGATTCGCCTATCCGAAGGGCCGAGTCAATGTCCCGAAGAAGTCGTGTACTTGGTGGAAGAGGAGTCTTCATGCTAAAGCACTCGGAACTCTCTGACGTAGATAGTGTCTCGAAGGAATCGTCTATCCCCACGACAAGTCCCTGTGCTGGAGCACTCGGAGCAGGCTAAGGTAGTGTTTAGAGGAGTCGCCTACTTGGCGGGAGACCAAGGAAGTCCTCATGCCAGGGTACTAGGAGCTTTCTGAGGTAGTGTCTGGGGGGAGTCGCTTACCCTAAGGGATGATGTACACTCCAGAAAGTGGGTCGAAGCATGTTTCATGACCAAGGCAAGGTGAGTATGGCGTGGTAAAAAGATGAACCAATGTCAAGGGCATGGCCATATGATAGCGAGCCAGGAGGCGCGACGGGATATGTGCGGTGCCAGGGGCATGCCCAACGATGATGGTGTGGGGGCGTTGGATAAGTTTCGTGTGGGGCACATGACATTGAGATGGTGCATGCGCGCGAACGGGTGAAGGAGTGTCAGAGGCACGTACGACGACAAGTGGCAGCACTCGGGCCCGTCGACTGGTGTCACGGAGAGTGGTGTCAAGCTGGGGGCACGTGACTCGATGTCAGGATCACAGACACACGCAGAGGGAGCCTCATACCAAGAGCATGTGACGCGGAGACCACGCTTGGGCGTGGTCAGGCGACATCCCGTGAGGGCGCGCGATGGGCGTTCTTGAGCATGGAGCGCCCAAGGGGATGAGAAAATAAGAGGTGAGGCAATGGAGCTCTCACAGATAGGAAGCCCCGAAGGGGTAAAGAATTGGGTCCCCCGAGTAAAGAAGGCCGAGGCCAAACCATGCGGGGAAAGCCAAGGTCGACCTTTGAGAGGGAAGGCCGAGTTCGACCCTCGCATGAAAGGCCAAGGATGGCCTCCTCAAGAGGGTGCGCCAAAGCCCATACTTAGGCAAAAAATGGAGAAAAAGGGAGAAAAGGGGGGAACACATGTGGCTTGAGCGTGCGCTTCGCTTTGACCGATTTACTGGTGTTGAACATTGAACGTTAAATATTTGTTGATGTATCGCCAAAGCAGGACCCACTGGCGCTCCAAAAGTGGGTAGTCAGGATGGATTATCAACAACAAGTATCCATGTCTAAATACACCTGAAAGGAAAAATGGCAAGCTCTGAAGCTAAAGTAGTTTGTATAATTCCGAAAATTCCATGTACATATACGTTGAAGCACGTGTTGCTTTAGAACATGTTATATCTGTTTTGCCGGTAAGACTACTTAATCAGAAAAATACGGCACGTGATTGACGTACAATAGTAGTCGTGACTAACATTCAACGAGTTTCGGTTGTCATTGTAATTTACCTTTACTTACTGAAATTCTTAGAATTTATCAAGAACGAAAATGGTAGAGGTAACATCACAAATAGTCCCTGAACTTTGGGCCATTTTGGGGTGTAGTCCCTGTAGTTCAAAATTTGTACAAACAGTCCCTAAACTATTCAGTTGTAGCCCGTTCAGTCCTTTTTTCCACGTCCGTCTATTTTTAGTCGTTAGTGTGCTCCACGATGAGGGTATTTTCGTCTTTTCTCCTTGCATTTCAGCCTCCACCACCGTCCAAGTTGTTGCTGCTGCCAAAATCCATCCAAATCGAGGGTGTTGCCAACCATTGAAGAGACGCCATCTAGAGGTAACACCACGTTTGGGTGGTTAGCGATTGATTGGATGTGTGGTGGCGCTCGGGGTTCGCGGTGGCCAGCGGTGTGGGCTGTAGTGGGGCCGTATGCATCACCATCGAAGAGACGCGGCAGCGTTATGCCTAGTAGTGGGACTTGAGCGACGGCGGTAGTGGGTGGGCAAATCCATGGAGGCCACTTCATGGGTGGTCGATTGGTGGCGTTGGTGGCCCTCGGCCGTGCTGGATCGCCGTGACGGTGAAGGGCAGTAGTTACCGGCGGTGTGTGGGTGGGCAGATCCATGGAAGCCGCTTTATGGGTGGTCGATTGGTGGTGTTGGTGGCCCTCGGCCGTGCTGGATCGCCGGGACGATGAAGGGCAGTAGTTACCGGCGGTGTGCGACGACGGCAATGATGGAAGGGTGGCGGCGACTGTGATGAGAAAGAAGAATGATTTAGGGTTTAGGTTATATAAATATCAAATGACGGTGTTACCCTTAATAAAAAAAAATCTTAAGCTTTGTAAGGAAGGGCATTTTTGTCACGAGTATGAAATGTAAGGAAAAAGACGAAAATGCCCCTGTTGTTGGCACACTAACGGCTGAATATAGACGGACGTGAGAAAAAGGACTAAACGGGCTAAAATTAGAAACTACAAGGACTGTTTGTATGAATTTGGAACTACAGGGACTACACCCCAAAATGGCCCAAAGTTCAGGGACCATTTGTGCTGTTACCTCAAAATGGTAGGTGAGGACTGCAAATAATATAGCATAACAAACCAAAAAAGAAAATTGTCGTAGTCCCTCGTTCGTACATCCTTTCATGTACTGGAGTTAACAGCCTGATGGGAATTAATGAGTTGATAAGATTTCCTAACAATAAGGGGTTGTAATCCTCTATCACCAATATTACAAGCATTTCTTCGTGCAACGGCGAAATTTTATACTGCACTCGAGCTTGAAAAACTGTTGAGAGCTCGGCCTCGACGCATCGTAGGCTTGAAGTTGAGGTATGTGATAAAACATACATATCAAAAGCAAAAGCAATGTAAAAGATGAAGACGGGTGTTTCAATACTTACCTAAAGCAACATACATTAATGACATATGGGCGCGGATACAAGGGTTTGTGGGTGAGTTGGGAGGGGATGCTCAAGCATTTAAGCATTATAGTAGAGGAGATTAATCACCTGTAGAACAAACTTCTGCAAAAAAAGAGATATCTTGATAAAAGAAGTGTAACCAAGGAGCTAGTTGAGGAAACCCCATAAATTCCTGAAGCACAAAACAAATTGTAGGTCACGAAAGCTCGATAACCACGGGGGAAAGTAAAGGCACCATAACCGTAGATACTGACCACCTCTCCGGTGATGTCCAACGTAAGAGTCTCGAGCTGAGAAAAGCAGCAGCAAGAGAGCTGAGGAAGAAAAACTCTGCAAAAAAGGGGAAACAAACCCACCAATAGTTAGCACGACAAGCTGGGGAACATTCTCGAAAAGAAAATTTGATTTACTCCCTTATAAGCCAATGGAACGAGATTTACGTACATTGCAGATAGTAATGGATTCTACTATGAAATAGTCGCACACTTCCAAGTATTTCCACCCAAGGGATGTACCAAGAACTTTTGGAGTCACCAGATTATTGGACCTCTAGACAGATAACTGTTCAAGAATGGGGCGCTGGGATAGTATGTACTCAGAGAACTGCTCCACTCATACTCACATGTATCAAAGACAACACTTTAAAGGACCTAAAACCAACAGACTCATATTGATCCATGCTGCAAAAATTGGAAGGCAACATTGATAAGCATGCCTTATTAGTTGTATCGAACACTTCGGTGGAAACATAATCTTAAAAATGGTAGAAGTGAAAACCACCGTCCTTTGAAAAATTGAACACAAGGTTTTGAACTCTCCTCTGATGCAAACCGAAACCACTTGTCTACACAACTTTTGATATTCTGATGCAAATGTCAAACAACCCTGAAGTCTTCCAAAATCGGAAACATGCAATTCCGCTTCTTGATTAACCCGGTTCCCCATCATACACCTCCGCTCCATACCTTACTTAAGCCAAGCCCCTTCTTAAAGGCTCAGCTCTTGGCAATCGGTCTATCTACCTCTGTACCTCCAATCAAATGCTTTCTCATATGAATCTCTTATCTCTAGCTACCGCGGATCTCATTTCTGTACGAACTCAAGTTCTTATGTAGGCATCATAGTGTAGACAAGTGGTAAATGCCCACAGGTACCTCCATCGTTACGGAAGAACACTAATAGCTTGTGCTTCCTTAAGCCTCAAAACCAATAATACATATGCAAGGATATCATCTTGCAGTTGACTAATGACATCCTCCATAACATGGTCATCCTTGAAACAATGTAATGAAAAAGATAAATTTCTGAACTAAAGCAGTATTCCATAACATAAATAAAGTAAAAGGTCAATAGATACACTTACGAATTATCGCCAACAAATTTATGTTCTTGCCACTAAATAACATCAACCATTCTCAGCCATTAGCCAATCCAAAGTACAAATTGCCAAGATATGAAACAAATTTACCTTGTTAGGTTCTATTTTACAAGAAAGGTGCCGCTTTCTTGCCATTGGACCTTGGTGAGTGCCTTTGAAACCTTTATTGTAAACATCGGTACACAGAACCAAATAAAATCAGTATAACAGCAGATCAAAGACATAAATTGGTGCTTCACAAAATCATATTATTACAAGCAGAAGATAAATTCTCTTAAACAAAAGAGCTATTCTCTATGATTAAATACATTAAACCTTTTGAATGATATATCAGAAGAACCAGAAAACACACACAGGCTCTCTATCTATCTCTCTCTCTCACACACACACATAGCAGTAAAACCAGATAGAATCCTATTAAATGCACATAAAACCTCATAATTTGGGGTCCTTTAGACGGAACAACCCAGGGTTTAATTTTTAGTTCACACCACCATGAGCTTCTACTTTTGTGGTCGAGACACCAATTGACAGAGAAAAGTGGAAGTTTAAAATTTTAAGGGTAAATTGGAGAGTTCACCTCATTTAACCTAACTCACCCTTTCCCCTAAACCACTCGTTGCCCCGTTTCCCCAAACTCGGCCACAACCATCTCTAAACCACTTCATTGCCGCCAACCTCTTTCCCCAAATCTAGGCACCCCACTGCCTTCGCCTCCTTTCATCCGTGACAATCACCATCTACATATGAGTTGAATATGTCCAATGTTCAATTTGGGGATCTAGGGTTTGGTTTTCAATTAGGGTTTTGTTTTCAGTTAGGGTTTGCTTTGAATTTTTCTTGAGCAATTATGCTAGTACCTAACTAGAAATCTCTTCTACGTAAGGTAATGGGTGACATTTGAAAAACTGGAAGGTTATGAGATTTCCTTACTGTGGTTGATAGTGGCGGTGGTTGATGTTGTAAAGGTGATAGGTGGAATCCTATGTTTAGACGGGAGAAGATAGTGGTAAAGAAGATGTTATGTCATGTGTTTTGACTATAATGATATGGTTGCCATGTAGGCTTTTGCTGCAAATTATCGAATTTGCCTTCAAGATTAAACAGACATCCACAAATTCAAGTTTTTTTTTCCCGTCGATTGATGTCTAAGACACAAAAATGGGAGTTTGAGGTACTAAAAAAAAAGTTTGGAGTTCCTTGTAGATGATCTCAAAATATAGAGTTTTATGTGCATTTAATCCGATAGAATAAGTATAATTGTAGATTGGAAAACATTTGTGCTTCACAAATTATTGAAGCAAACGATAAAGTCTTAAAAAAATTACTTATGCCCTATGATTAGATAGACTAAACAAATTGAGTGATACATCACAACAAACACAATTGAAGAGAGAGAGAGAGAGGGAGATATGTTTCTTTTGTTTTTCAAGAAAGAAAATCACAATAGGAAATTGAATGCCTAGAACGAATGAAAAAGTATTTTGATTGAAAGTACAATTTAATTACTAGAGAAAAAAGTTTTGCCTTCTCTCTAAACTTCTAGGGTGTGTTACTGTTCTTCGGCGAGATGGCTACTCAACGGAAATCAAGCAGAGTGTGAGGTCCTCCTAAGGAGGCATATGTTAAGGATTTCGTTGGGTAGCAGTGGATTCATACTCATAATATGAAAGGAACACGAAGTCGAACTGTTTTACCGAAGAAAATCACCGTTGATAAAAGGCATAATTGAGTTTGGGCTTGGTAATGTAGTTTAATTAATTAATTCAGTCCAGTTTTATTTAATTAATTTAGTCCAGGTAAATTGTCTTGTCCAGTCCAGTTAAGTTGTCAGTCCTGTTCACCGCATTCAATCCAATCCATTTAGGTCAAGCTCAGTTCATGGTCTAGATTATTCTAATTGGTGTAATCTGTCTAGATGACTTGAGAAAATAATTCATGATTTATCCTTGATAAAAAAGATTAAATTAATTTATTATTGGTTAAGAAATGACTTATCCCGAATCTATACATCCTATTTGTGATTTCAGAGATAATTACCGAAACGATGGTCATATAATGCTCCGAAATTTGGGAAAAATTAGGGTGAACAAGCCAATTTTTGACTAATCAGTCGGTTAGTTGACTTTCGTCAATCTGCGATTTTATCACTTATTCTGACTTATCTTATCAAATTTTGTGATTCGGAGCACTATAAAAAGGGGTCTTAGCCATCATTTTCAAGGGTGGATCTCTAGTAAGTCCAGAAGCTTATTCTCTTTAGAGCTTGTATGCCATTTCTTTGTGAAGTGACATCTAACATTTCTCGAGAATCTTAGCCATTCAAATCACTCTAAAAACGTCATTTTTTGGTTCTTCACATCGTGGATCCTACGGAGAAAATTTTCGAGTCGTCAAGGCAAGCTACATCGCGAGGTAACCTTAACCAGCTTTTCCTAGGGTAAAATCATATAGATTATCTCCCATTTTTCGTAGTCACGTTTCATTTCAAAAATCACAAAAAGAGTCTTTTTCAGTTATTTTCTTTGTCTAAGTCCAAGTTCGAATTGTAGACTATACCTCATGTAGGACCAATATCGAACAACGACTATTTTGATTCCGATTAGTCCAATCGGATATGTAGGCCACTTGACCCCGGATGTCAAGTTCATGCCAAAAATATAAAAATTAATTTAGGGTGAGTCTTATTGTATTTTACATGCACCGAAAGGGCACGGCGGGTGCCTAACAACTTTCTGGTGCATAGTCACCGGATCCCTCTCCCGTTTTCGATAGGCTAGTCGTCCTTTTGGACACCTTAGAGTTAGTTTTTGGGTTTTTCTTATTTTTCCTTATTAAATAAGATGGCGACTCAAGAAATCCTCTTCTCTAAGGATTCTTCTTCGAGGCAGTGTGCCACACAACTACTTGGAAAGAGAAAGGTACTAAAATTACTTAACTCATGATAACTAGCTAGAATATAAGGGGTCTTAATGACTCAACTAAACAGTATGAGGTGAGAAAATTAATTAAAAATCAGAACATTGGCTTCATTGAATTGGTAGAAACGAAAGTACATTTTGAGCATATCCTTGCCAAAATAGGTAAATGGAATAAAGGATGCATTTTTCCATAATGCCAACAATAAAGGTGTCTCAAGAGTATGGATTGGTTGGGATACACAACCTTTTCAATTTCAGATGACTGCCTGCGGGCCTCAAGTTATCACTGGGAGAGTCATGAGGAAGGTCAATAATGAGATGTTTTACCTGTCTTGTGTTATGGAAATAAAAAGGGTGTAAAAAGAACGACCTTATGGACACAAAGACAATAGTGTGGGGAGATAATTGGAAAGAACCTTAGCTTATCATGGGGGACTTCAATGTGGTGGGAACTCAAATGAGAAATGTGGCGAAGCTAATATCACTGGAGGACTTCAATCAAGGCCTAAACAAATTGCATTTAGAAGATATCACTACTATGGGTTGTTCTACACATAGAGTAACAAAATGGATGATGATCTGATAAGATGCAGACTAGACATAATGTTACAAAATGAGGGATGCATGGAAAAATTTTCTTTTTCTCAGGCCATTGCACATGCTCTTGGGATTTTTGACCATTTTATGCTTACATTGCGAATTCTTCAAGAGCAATACAAAGGTATGAAACCTTTCAAACTCTATAATTTCTGGATAATGCACAAGAATTTTAAGGATGTTTCAAGGAAAATTGGGGGAAGCAATACAAGGCACCAAGTGTGTTCATTTTGAGCAAGAAACTAATAGCATTGAAGCCTGAGCTGAACAAATTGAATAAAGCTCATTAAAGCAATATTTCTCAAAGGACTGCTGAGGCAAGTGCTCAACAAGTTGACATCAAAAGGAAATTACTAAAGGAAGGGGACTCTTCCCTTGCTCAACAGGAAAAATAGGCTCAAGCATATTATCATCACCTAGTCAAGGCTGAGAAAAGCTTTTACCGTCAAAAATCAAGGGTGAAGAAAATCAAAATGGGAGACTTAAATAGTGCTTACTTCCATAGGAAAGTGAAGATGCACAAAGCTTACAATCAAGGGCTAATTACACCTATGTCCCTCAGGTTTGGGGGTAATTACAGGCAAGGACAATAGTTTGGACAAATTACACTTGTGTCCATTGACCAAACAGAACCCTAAAAATCTTAACGGTTTTAATGAAAAGACTGTATTGCCCCTGAGTTGGAACCTTATTTTTTTTAATGCCATTACTTCATAAAAAAAATTTGGACTTTACTTCATATTTACTTTACTTTTAACCCCCCAACCCCCACCCACCCCATCTGCATCCCACTTCCCCGTCACCCACCAACCCTTTCTTCCTCCTCTTCCCCGGCGCCGCACCCACCAGCCTCCCCCTTCCCCGTCACCCCGTCACCGCCTACCTCCCACTTCCCCGTCACCCACCCACCCCTTCTTCCTCCCATTCCTCGGCGCCGCACCCCACCTGCCTCCCCCTTCCTCGTCACCCTGTCATTGCCTACCTCCCCCTTCCCCGTCACCCGTCAACCCCATCTTCCTCCACTTCCCCATCACCCACCAACCCCATCTTCCTCCCCTTCCCCAGTGTCGTACCCCTCCTGCCTCCCCATTCCCCGTCACCGCCCACCTCGGATCAGCAACTGTGCCCTTTTATCGCCACGACACCCCCTTTCTGCCGGCTGAAACTTCACCTCGCCGGTTGAAACCACTCCGCTTGTATGGGAGATCTGTGGCGAAGGTGGAGATCTGTCACAGCGGCGACGATGTGGGGCTAAGGGAAGGGCAGCGACGACGTGGGTTTGGGGGAAGGGGCATGGGTTACCGGCGACATGGGTCGAGGGAGGGATATGGGGCTGCCGGCGGCAAGTTTCTAGATGTGGATAAGAGAAACCCTAATTTCAAAATTAGGGTTCTGAAACCCTAATTTTAAGGTTTCAAAACCCTAACTTTTAAATTAGGGTTGATTTTGAAACCCTAATTAAATCATTTGGACATTTGAAAGCTTAATTTACAAATTTTAAAAGCTTAATTTGCAAATTAGTTTCAAACCCTAATTTTAAAGAATTAAGATTTGATATCCTAATTTAAAAATTATAAAAATTATTCAGGATATACTGTACAAGGGCAGTATTGTCATTTTAAAATACAAAATGATAAAAATTACACTTTTTGGATGGAACCCTGACGGTTGGACACGGGTGATACATTTGAAACTTTGTGTCCTTGACTGTAATTACCCCTAACCTGAGGGACATAGGTGTAATTAGCCCTACAATCAAATATTAGCAATCTTCAATGAGAACGGAGAACAAGTTACTGGTGCAAAAGCAGTTCACTAAGACGCCATTAACCACTTTGCAAAATTCATTCGCAAGCCTGTGGAGAGGCATTTTTCCACTAAAGAGAGACCAAGAGATGTAATAAAGAAAAGGCTTTCTACTTCATACCAAAATATGTTAACTGCACCAATAATCTGTCAAGATATAAAGGAGGCATTATCTTCACTAAAAGCAAACAAGGCATGAGGGCCAAATGGTTATGCAGCAAAATTTTACCAATAGAATTGGGATATGGTTGGAATGGATGTGGACAATGTTGTAAAGGAATTCTTCTCTAAGGGTACTGGCGCACACCAGCTACTCAATAACACTGGACCTACCTTGATACCTAAAGTTCCTTGTCCCAATACAATGAAGGATTTTTGACTAATTGCTGGTTGTAATGTGGTATATAAAGTGATCTTTAAAATCATGTGCAATAAGATCAAAGAGGTACTGCCTAAGACCATTAGCATTAGGCAATTAGCCTTTGTGAGCAAAAGGCACATTGTTGAGAATATTCTGTTGATGCAAGAACTTGTGAAAAACTACCACAGAAAGGGGGGTAAGCCTAGATGTGTCTCGAAGGTAGATATTCAAAAGGCTTATGATTCAGTTGGACGGAACTTCTTGCTTTGTGTTTTGGAGACCTTTAAATTTCCTAAATTTTACGTTTAGTGGGTAATAAAATGTGTGACTACAACCAAATTTTCTATAGACATGAATGGAGGTATGAAGGGGTATTTTGCTAGTTCTAAAGGATTGAGACATGGTGGTCCTATCTCTCCTTACCCATTCTTTCTAATAATTAAGGCCTTATCTAGTTTAGCTGATGATTTTTTCATTAGGATTCGAATTTCATCCCAAATGCCACGAGTTGCAGATCAGCCATCTATGTTTTGCTAATGATCTATTTATATTGCTACTGCTTACAAAACCTCCCTGAGTTGCATCAAAATGGATCTCGATGAATTTGGAAAGCTATCAAGTTTGTATCCTAATTTGGCTTAGAGTTCTCTATTTATGGCTAGGGTGAATGAAAAGGAAATTGAAGCCATATCTCAGATCATTGGTGTGTCCTCTGCTCAACTCCCTGTAACCTATTTAGGGGTGCCTCTCATTTCCACAAAATTGCACATAAAGGACTGTCAAGTGCTTCTTGAAAAATTAAGTAGGAAGATTAACAGTTGGACCACAAAATGCTTATATATGTTGGAAAATCTAATTAGGTACATCAGTATTAATAAGCACGCAAGTGTATTGGTATTCAATTTTTATCCTACCTCAGAGGATTATTAAGCAAACAGAGGCAAAGATCAGAGCTTTTGTCTGGCATGGGAAGGATACCAAGCGCACAGGGACTAAAGTTGCTTGGAATGACATTTTTGTGCCTAAATAAGAGGGAAATCTGGGGATTAAGATATTAGTTTAATGGAACAAAGTTGCGATATATAAGCATATTTAGGAACTAGCTCATAAAAAAGATTCACCGTGGGTGAAATGGTGTCATATATACATCATAAAAAATCAAAACTTATGGACATTTAAACCCCCTGTGACCTTGCCTTAGAATGGAGTAAAATTGTGAAGCTTAGAGGTAAAGTGCGGGTACCTCAAGCTAGATCCCAAGTACTCAGAATGTTGCAGGCTAATCAGAACATCATGCAACAACCTCAGGTGGATAGAGATGATCAAGTCATATGGACAGTGACTCAAAATACAAAGTTTTTTTAGACTTCTGCATACACTTGAGAACTAAAGAAGCTATAGTGCCTTTGTGGAAATTGGTCTGGTTTTGTGGCAATATCCTTAAATGTGCGGTAACACTATAGATGCTCAGCAAAGGAAAGCTAAGAACCAAGGACAAACTACTGATGATAGGTGCACCTTCTATAACCAAATGGAAGATGAAAATCATCTATTCTAGGGATGCACATACACCAATACTGTGTGGAACCTAGTTCTAAAAAATTTATTGGTACCTAAATAATGGCCTTCATGGAAACAATTTTTGAGCTATGCCTCCAAGAAATTCAGGGGTAAAATTTCAAGCAAAACTACACAAATTAGGAGTGGCAGTGACTATATACATGATCTGGTCTGAGAGAAACCTAAGAATTTTTAGCAACAACAAAGAACTCATAAAACATGTTGTTTAGCAGATCAAACAATGGGTGCAACGGAGTGTTCGTAGATGGAAGATAGTTCTCGGTCATAGCAGCAATAGAAGACTATGCATTGGTAAGGAAAAACATGAAAGAATTCTACATTCTTTATAAGTCCATTTTGTTGGTTATTATGAGTATTCTGATGTAATATGTATTTGGTATGATGTAAGGGATGTAAAAGCTGTATGTTTGTAAATAAACTTGTTGTGGCAACAAAATTTGACTTTTACCCAAAAAAGAAGAAGAAAGAATTCCCAAAACTTTACAAGGGAACTCGTACCATAAATAAATCGAAAGGTTCCTTCAAATATGAGTGAGCATAAGGGAAAAAAACAAAAAGACAAACAATCTTGTATAAACGCTGCAACCCGTATGAACTATGATTATCGATAAGTATGTCGTCCGATTAGGGAAGTGGGTTCTTTTATTCTATAAAAGTGGGAATTTATCTCGGACAATCCTATTATTTTTTGCCTTGTTTTGAATAATGTAATAGATGTTAATAGTCATTATAAGAGCGTCAATAATAGGGATGGCAATGGGGCGGGTTGGATGCGGATCTTATAAAGTCGAACCCGCCCTGTTTGTCATGAAACTTTGCCCCGCCTCGCCCTGCCACTGGGTTATGTATGTAGAATATCATAACGATCCTATATGAATTTAGGAAACCAGCTGCACCCACCCCGATCTGCCTAGCTCGCACTGTAGCACACAGAAACCTGAGGATTTTGATTCGGAGAGAAGGAGGGAGCGGCGGCCGACGGTGGAGCCGTGGAGGTGGAGCTGCCAGCAGAGTTGCTATTAGGAGAAGATGTGTGGCCGGTGGTGGAGTGGAAGAAGATCTCGTATCTGGCAGTGGTTCTTTGGATAGATCGCAAATTCTCGGTGAGCAGTGGCCGACGGTGGAGGAGTCAGCAGAGTTGCAAAGAGGGAGAAGAAGCAGCGCCGCAACGGCGGCCAATGTATTTTTAGAGTCGGCAGAAGGGAGTGCTGAGTGAAAGAGAATAGAGCATCTAGGGTTTAGGACAAAATCTTATATATATTACAGGATGGACGACTAAGATTAACTATTGTATAGGGTAAGTACACCAGGCCGGATATGGGTTGCGGGGCGGGGCGGATCTCGGAGCGGTTTGGGCAGAATACCCCCCAACCCTAAGCCGTTGTGGTTTTAAAAAAAATATCATACCCGTCCCGTGACCAGGTCAAAGTCAACATAACCCGCTCCTATCGGATCGGAGCGGGTTGAAGATCCGCCGGTTGTGGATTTTATTGCCATCCCTAGTCAATAAGACTACAATTTCTTCTACTACAGATATTGTTAACTCATATATAGTAACTGTGAGCTTGGCAAAGACCTAGACTCCCTTACCACGGAGGGCCCTCGTTTATGTAATTTTATTTTCTTGTACTAGTTAAAATCTTGTGTAATGCACGGGAAGGGAGGTAATTAATTACGAAGTAGGAGAAAAGAGGTATTGGGGTAGGATGGTTAGAGTTCATGGATTAAAAGTTACTTTATGATCGATTATTGTTTAACACCTACATAGTTGTATATTAAAATTCAAAAAAATTAAAAATTATGATAAGACATTTGAAAGTTAAATAAGGCATCAGTCGAATCCAGATACATATAGTATACATATCCAAAATTTAATTTAACGGGGTCAATAAAATATATTTTTAGCAAAGAAAAAGGATAAAGAAGAATAATGGGGTGAAAATAGTTTTGTCCTTTCACACATGGATGATGTATACATGGCTATCTGTAAAAATAGAATCAACTCACCTCATCCTCCCGTCCTGCACGAGTTTGACAATTTGGAGTATTTTCATTCAATTTTGGAGTGAGATCGTCATTTTTTCTAATTATTATCACTCATTAAGTTTTTTTTTTGGTCAAAGGTCCTTTGTATTCATTTAAGCTCAATCATATACAAAAATATTTTCTAGCTATACACATTTCTGTGATCTCTATTTTACAATATGTACATTATACTAAAAGTAATCGTTGCATATCTAAACCTCATGCTTGGCATATCTCCCTGTTTTGCTCTGTTGCATGGCTTTGTTTCCAGCTGAGGGTTCTATAATATATCCATTGATTTATCATTTGCATACATCCCTTCTCTGTAGCTTGTTTCTGGCCAAAAATTCTTGCATTCCTCTCTTGCCAAATCCCATATATTACCACAGAAATTATGAGTTTACACATTCTTGCTTTAAGGCTTTTCCCCCTGAAGTGTAACATTGAGTATTGAATGAACTGCTGCCATGATATTAGTGGTATCTTCATGTTCATTTTCTCAAAAGCCTCTTTCCATAGATTCTGTGCATAAGAGCATTGCACAAAAAGATGGTCCTCGTTTTCAGAATATCTTCTGCATAATACACACTGATCATCTGGGATGATATTCCATGTCTTTAACTTTGTCTTGGTTCTCAAAACCCTTTTACATAATAGCCATAGGATCATAGCACATCTTGGTATGTGCCCTTTGAACCAAATCAACTTGATCCAGGGAGCCCTTGGGGCTTTTGATCTAAGTCCCTCCCATGCTGATTTAATGGTAAACTCACCATTGGAGTTGAGTCGCCATGCTACCTCATCGTGATTCCCATTAGCAGGGGCTGGTCTTGTAGCCATGATTTTATTTAAGCTTATGAGCTCCTCTGATCTTTTAGGTAACAATTGGCATTCATTGCCTTGTATGATTTCTCTGACTTTGGCATTGATTCCCAGGCCCGAGTCATATATGATCCTCTGCCCATATTGCTGAATTATTGGTATCTCCAGGAGCCAATTGTCTAACCACAACCATGTTGATTCCCCACTTCCCACTTTATAATATATGAAGTGACTGCACTTCTCTCTGAGCTTTAAAAGTTTGCACCAAGTCCACGACAAGCATACTGGTGGCTTGAAGGTCCATAGATGTCTCTGCTTGATGATGAAAATGTGGCACCATTTAACCCATAGGGAATCCTTTTTGTGAGCAAGATCCCAAAGGTGTTTGCAAATAGCAGCCTTATTCCACTCCTCAACTCTTTTTAAGCCCAAACCTCCTTCATTTTTTGGAAGGCATAAGTCTTTCCAAGCTACTTTAGCTCCATTGCATTTAGAATCTTTACCATGCCAAACAAAAGCTCTAATTTTCCTTCAATCAACTTGATAATTATTTTTGGTAGTATGAAGATAGAACACCAATAAACAAACATACTACTGAAAACTGAGATTGCCACTTGTAATCTGCGAGCATAGGAGAGAGTTTTAGTTGCCCAACATGAGATCTTTTTTGTCAACTTCTCTACAAGCATTTTGCAATCCTGGATTTGTAGCTTAGTTGATATTAATGGCACTCCAAGATATGTAACATGCAATTTTCCAATAGGTATACCAACTAGATCTGCCATGATTCTTGCATTGTCTTCATCCACACCAGTAAAAAAAATAGCACTTTTGTTTAGGTTGGGGGCTAGGCCAGATAATTGCTCAAATTCCTCCAAAGCTGACTTGATAAGTCTAATGGCACTTGGCTTAGCTTGAGCTAGGAGAAAAAGGTCATCTGTAAAACTTAAATGGTGTAACTGAAGCTCTTTGCATTTAGGGTGGTATGCAAAGTCCCTGTTTACTGCATAACTATTCATAATTCCAGAAAAGGTTTCCATTACCAGGAGGAATAAGTAAAGAGATATGGGGTCTCCTTGCCTTAGACCTTTTGAGATGCTAAAGAAACCATCCATATTGCCATTTAGACTGATAGAGAATTTAGCAGTGCATACACCTTGCATAATCCAGTCCACAAATTTATGAGTGAATAGCATAACTTCCATCACTGTCCTTAGAAAGTCCCACCCTACTGAGTCATAAGCTTTTTGGATATCCACCTTCATTACACATCTAGGAGCACCCCCTTCCTTATGGTAGTTCTTAACTAGTTCTTGCATAAGGAGAATATTATCAGCAATAACTCTCTTAGCCACAAATGCAGATTGATGTTTGCTAATCAACTGTGGCAGAACTTGTTTAATTCTTGCACAAAGTATCTTGGAGACACATTTGTAAATAATATTGCAACAGGCAATTGGCCTGAAATCCTTCATAGTACTCGAACAAGGTATTTTAGGTATCAAAGTGAGGGTTGTACTATTGACAAACTTGATGCCTTTGCTGGAATTTAACATTTCCATCACAGCAGCACTAACATCTTTGCCTACCACACTCCAGTTTTGTTGATAAAACTCAGCAGTATAGCCATCTGGGCCAGGGGCTCTATTAGTTTTAAAAGATAAAATAGCTTCCTTTACCTCTTGCTCACTCACAGGTTCTATAAGCATAGCTTGCTCTTCATTTGTCAGTTGTTTATGTAACCCTTGCTGTAGCCTTTCTCTTCTTAGTTGCATACTTGGCATAGGGCTACCTAGGAAATCAGAGAAATGTTTTATGGCATGTTGATGGACCTCCTTTCCACCTTGGATTAATGTTCCATCATCTGCATGAATAGCAAGAACTCTGTTATGAGCCCTATGTAGTTGCATTTTTCTGTAGAAGTACACATTATTACTGTCCCCTAGGCTTAAGTCTTTAACTCTTGTTTTTTGCTGATAAAAAGCCTTATCATCTTGGATCCTTTCATAATATTTGCTTTGTGCTTCCTTCATTTCTTGCACCATATCTGTCCTTGCATGATTTAAAACCTGAGTTTGTAGGCCCTGTAATTCTTTGAGTGCCTCAGCAGCTCTAGCAGATATATTGCTATATGCTTATTTATTAAATTTTCTTAGGACATGCTTCAATTTCTGCAATTTTGACTTTAGTTGATGGCAGGCATCCCCAACTGTTCTTTCATTCCAGACCTTGCCCAAAGATTTCTGGAAACTTCTATGTCTCATCCAGTAATTAAAAATTTTGAATGGCCTTTTCCCAACATAGTTCTCCTGCTGAGTATTTATAACAAGCAATGCATGATATGATAATGCATGCTCTATAGCTTCTACCTGTGTATTTGGATAAAGTCTCATCCATTCCTCATTTTGGAAGGCTCTGTCTAATCTGCACATAATGAGATCTTCCTCTCTATTATTGCACCAAGTATAGAATACTCCCATTGTAGGTACATCCTCTAAGTGATTAGCATACAAACAATTATTAAAGTCACTGTTATCCCTGGTATTTAAGCCATTTCCTCCACTTTTCTCACTCTCAGATCTGACAACATTGAAATCCCCACTGATAATCCAAGGTTGTTGCCCAATAGAAACTGCATCATGTGTTATTTGATGCCATATAGTCCTTTTTTTCACCTTTATTGTTTGCATATACAAAGGTTAGATAAAAACTGCTTTCAGCTGTTATCACCTTCCCTGTAATGTGTTGACTTGATTTAGTGAGTACTTCAATCTTCACATTCTTGCTATTCCAGCCCATCCAAATTCTAGAAACACCTTTTTGGTTTAGACAACAATCAAATTCCCAGTGTTTGCTCCATTTCTTGACAATTTTTTGGATGTTACCTTCCCTTACTCTTGTTTTTAGAAGACCTACTATCTCAGGTTTCCTGTTTTTCACCATTTTCTTGATTTCAGCCTGCCTTACAGGGTTATTAAACCCTATAATATTCCAACTAGTGATCACAGTCATTTGAGTCTGTGATGTTGCCCTTTACTGCTATTCCTTCCATCCACCTTTTTACTAGCTGTACTCTTTCCATGACTATCACACCCACCTAATTTTGCATCTTGCTCCTGTAATAGTAAATTCTCATTTTCCAGGTTCTGTAGTATAGAGAAGGTATTTTCTAGTCCGGGCTCATGTACTTGCACCTTATTATGTACCATTGGGCTTATATCCTTTATTTCCATTCTTGTCTCCTGCTCCACTTCTTTGTGTCTGGTTCTTTGGTTTCCACACTTTCTGAGGCTGAGGTTTGTAGTAGCACTTCTCACTTTGATGGCCATACACACTGCAATATTTACATTTGATAGGCATCCACTCATATTCCACTTTTGTACTATTATTTCTTCCCCAGGACCTTTTATAGGAATAGATTCAGGCATTTGGTTATTAATATCCACTTCCACACAAATTCTAGCATAGCCCATCATTTTCTTAGCTGCTGTGATATTATCCATAAACAGAGGTTTTCCAATAGTACTAACCATCCTACTGAGCATTTTAGAAGACCAAAAAATCAGAGGTAGGTTCGGTAATTTGATCCATATAGGCACCAGTTTCAAGTCTTCTTGTGCAAGAGACATAGAACCAGACCATGGTGTTTATTGTCAAAAAACCATGGTCCCTGCTCCAAAGCCATTTCCTTTGCATTATTCGAATCAAAATTAACCAGAAACATACCTGGTTGTAGAAGGCTCAGTGAAAATGATCCAATATGCTGCCACTTTCTTGCCAAGAATCCTTTTATAATATGCAGTGGTGATGTCGCACCCAAAACATACATCATCACAGAATTCGGGGTTAATTTTACGCTACACCCTGTACTTAGGGGTCAGTTGCACCCAGCACCCCAGGGTTTTAAAATTGGCACCCAACACCAAATGACGGTCAAACTGCCTGTTGACTAGACGACTGTTAGTTTTTCAGGGGCAAAATGGGATTATTGAGCGGTCAGAGCAACTCTTGAGCGGTCAGAGCAATGGCCGCAATCACCACCTCACTCTGCTCCGTTCCTTCACTCTTTATCTCCCTCTCCCTCATCTGCACCCTTTCACTATCCCTCTTCTTCCTCTCCTACAGGCCCCACCCACCTCTTGTTTCCCAAAACACCTCTCACTCCCCCACAAATTCCATCACTGACATCTAGGTCAAATCGCCGAAATGCAGCTTGGTATGGCCAAGGGGATGTTTGACCGTCAGATCCACCCTCGTCGACTCCGAACTGGGTACCCAACAGACCAACCCTCGCCGACATTTGGGTCAAATCACCGGCGGTCTCGATACTAGTCTTCAGATCGCCACTGGGGTACCTGGCAAAAACCGTCCCATTCCCTACCAGACCCGGAACACTTGACCCGTCTGCGAGAACGGCATTAGAAGCAGATACCAAGTACTCGTCGTGCTGGAACCCGATGAAGACCCGCCAGGATTTTAGCTCCTCGAGGCCGTTGTTGAGCACAGTGAGGGTGGACTCGAACCGGTATGGCTGGGCCTTGGGGTCGGACCTCAGGTCCGGGGGGATCTTGGATCCGGACGTGTGGGCGTAGGAGAGGAAAATGCCGAGGCGTCGGAGGTCGGGGCCGGAGCCTGGGCAGCTGTCGCGTTCTGGGCCTTCTTCCTGGGTTGTCCATCGTTCTAGCGTACTTTATGCAAGAAGGTCCACAGTAGCAGCCATGGCATTTTCCCATTTCAGTCATTGAGTTGCTTGATAAGACCTTTTTGCCCCTAAAAAACTAACAGTCGTTTGGTCAACATATATTTTGACCGTCATTTGGTGATGGAAGTCAAGATTTTTGAATTGTTTGGTGTTGGGTGCCAATTTTAAAACCCTAGGGTGTTGGGTACAACTGACCCCTAAGTACAGGGTGTAGCGTGAAATTAACCCCAGAATTCGTCCATTTATTCATTTCTTCTTCAATATCTTCAGCATTATAAACCACTCCCTTCTGTCCATCAATATCTTGTGGTTGGATGTATTCCAGTTTCTGTTCTTGAGAGAACTCACGATTTGTTTTAGCGATTGATGCATATGATCGTACCAAATTCTTGGCCTGCATTTTGATTTCCCCTTTACTATGGCCAGATGGTAATGGGGGAAATTGGCTTTCATTTCCCTCCAATTTTTCAAAGGTTCGCTGTACTCTTAATGTGCCCAGGTCCTTTTGCCCTGTCAATTTATATTCATTTAAAACAGGTGATGTGGCAATTACCTCCACCTCAGTCTCCACCTCAGACTCGCGTGGATATGATATGTCATTTGGCCCTTCATGCGTTTGCTTGCCACGCGGCCCCAAACAACTTTCTTCTTCTTCAGCATTCAATGTACCAGATGTTGGAACTCTATCTATGTCTTGCCCTTTCTTTGCATTGAATGTCTTCTTTAACTCCAGATTTTCACTTCGTAACACCTCCAGTTGTGACTGTAATTGCTTTATTAAATTCTTTAGATTTTGGTCTTCATCTGAATCAATGCTTGAATCATCGAATTTTTTCGGTTGCAAGTCTGCAACATCCAGTCGATTTCCGCTTCCTAGAATCACCCTAATTTCTCCATTCTTGGATCTTCGCATTTCCTCATTACCTTGTGTGTGGGTTTTCTGCCATTCTTGTCCCACAAAATCTGCAGCAAGAATATCTTTTACTGGCCCGTGTTGTCTTGAAGATCTCCGCGAAGTGATTTCTGCCAGGGTTTTCTTCATTTTTGCTTCTTGAAGAATCTGGTTTTTAGAGAGAAGCTGGAGTTTCTCTCACTAAAACCGTTGAATAATCTGGTTTTGCTCCATGAGACATTTTCAATTTGGCTCACTCATTAAGTTTTAGTATGAGTTATAGTTTTGAACTTGATTATTTCGTTATGAATTCACTAACAACTTAACTATTTCACCGTTTGTTTTGTTAGAAAACCATTTATTCACTTCGAAAAGTAGCATAATGGACCAGTTTATGTGCTACTGTTTTCCTGTACGTTTAAGCTCAGGAAGATCATAAAGTCTATAAGCTTAAGAAGCTCTCTTTGCATCATCTTTGATACTTCCAATGGGTGACTAGATAACTTCCTGAAAGCTTCTTTATGATCCAAGTAATGCACTATCGCTAGCTGCCATGGCTTTTGCTTGTTCCGGTTTACAAACACCTTTTGTCCTCTATAACATTGTCTTAACTGGTCTTAATAAAACACGGCCACAACTGAATCCATGAGATGACTAGTGCCTTCATATTATAAGCAAGAAAGAGAGACGAGGAAGCCTAAAACCCCTTAAAAAGAGAACAGTCTAGCTAGCAAAGGAGCTTTTGTGGCAAAAAATTGATTGGGATCGAGTGAGCATTGGATGGGACCGGACGAGCACGCGAGCTCCGGCGTAGAATCTCTGATGCTTAAGTCCCAACTTATGTGAGATAAGGTTCTAAATAGAGAGAGAAAGAATCTAATAAGTAAAAGTTTTCTCCAGTACCTTAGGGGCCGTTTGACATCCCTATTTTTTTGCTCTTTTTTTCAGTTTTAAAAATTGGAAAAAATATGAGTGTTTGGTAACACTTTTTTTTTAATTTAAAAAGTGGCTTTTTAAATTCTAGAGTAAAAAAAAAAGAGGGAATTTTTCACTTAAATTTTTTTTGGGCTAATTACACCTATATCCCTGAGGTTTGGGGGTAATTACACGCGATGACACAAAGTTTCAAAATGTAACAACACTTATGTCCATTGACAAACGGAATACAAAAATACTTAACAATTCTGACAAAAAAACCAAGTTGCCCCTATATAAAAGTTGAAATCCTGATACTCAACCTCCCCCCACCCCGCCTGCCTCCCCTTCCCCGTCACCCACCCACCCACTCTGCCTGCCTCCCCTTCCCTGGCTCCGCACCGCGCCTGCCTCCCTTCCCTGGAGCCTCACCCCGCCTACCTCCCCCTTCGTCGTCACCCCGTCACCGCCCACCCCGTCTACCTCCCCCTTCCTCGTCACCGCCCACCCCAAGCCATCGCGTGTAATCTCCTGCCCGCGTCGAAACCTATCGCCGGCGACATCACTTTTCCCCTTCATCTCTTCTCTCCTCCCCCATAGCAACCCACTCGCTCATTCCATGCCAGCAGCTCCATCGCCCCACGCAGCCGATAGCTCCATCGCCTAATCGAGTTCCCTTTTCAGCGACAAGAGGTTGTAATCTTCAAATTTTGAAGCCCTAATTTGCAATTGCAGATTGAAACCCTAATTTGCAAATTAGGGTTTTGAAGCCCTAATTTGCAAATTAGGGATTTGAAACCATAATTGGCAAATTGAGACCTTTGAGAAATGGCAGATTGAGACCCTAATTTGCAAATTAGGTTTTTGAAGCTAATTGACAGATTGAGAAATTAAAGATTGAAACCCTAATTTGTAAATTAGGGTTTTGAAACCCTAATGTTTAAATTAAGACTTAAAATCTTAACTTAAAATTTTTGAAATATTCTGTATATAAAGGGGTAGTATCGTCATTTTAAAAATACGTATTGCTGACATCATTAAAAAAGTACAATTTTTTGACAGAATTGTAACGGATGGACACGTCTGATACATTTTAAAAGTGTTTGGTCACGGAATATTACATTTTGAAACTTTGTGTCCTCGCGTGTAATTACCCCCAAACCTCAGGGACATAGGTGTAATTAGCCCTATTTTTTTAGACCTCCACCACAACGCACCCACCGCCGCCCGACAGCCACCTCCGGCCTCCGGCAGCCACCACCGACCAGCGGTGTGCGGTGGCCACCACCGCTGGCCGGAGGCCACCACCGCCGCCCAACAGCCACCTCCGGCCGCCAGCAACCACCATCGGGCGGCAGCCACCACAGACAGCCACCACCGGGCGGCAGCCACCTCCGGCCACCACGGCCGGCAGCAACTACCGGCGATAACCGCCGGCCACCACCACCGTCGACCACCGCTACGCCCTACCAACGCCACCGCAAACCACCACAAAAAAAAGTCAAAATAAAAGGGTCACCAAACACCAAAAAAAAAAAAACTAAAAAAAAGGTTATCAAACACCCACTTGTTTTTGTAAAAAAAAATTTTAACTGCTCTTTAAAAACTGAAAACAAAAAAAAAAAGTTTATGTCAAAGAGACCCTTAGACTATGAAAGTATTTATAAAGAGCCAGAGGAGGTGTTATTCTCCTAGTAGGAGGCAATTACCTTAGAGAGGTAGTTATCATAAGGGATTATATTCCTTATCATCCAAGGATTGTACGTAGTCGCAAGCAAGGAGTCTAGAGTCTTTTGAGAGATAGAGGCACGAGGGTCCTTAGTCAATGTTTGACTATGAAAAAGGACACGTGTCACTCGCTGAATGGTGGTGTATTTTTCCCTATGTCATTAGCCCCCTAACTTTCATGTTCTTTGTAGAACACGGAAGTAACTCGTGGCTCTACCTTGTACGCCTCACCTCTAATGATCAGAGGGAGGTCGTTGGCATACCCTGTCAGCTTTGTCGGATAAAGCGTAGGGCAATAGCTTTCGCAGTTGCTTGTTTGCTGCAGTTTGGGACTGCTAGAGTCCTTCCACATGAGGTGGATTATTATTTTAGAGTGCTTGAGCCTATTTTGGGTTGCATAAGCCTTTTTTGGGCCTCTTAAACCTATCTTAAGCCACTTAGGCTCGTCTGCTCGATTGGCAAGAGGGATAAAAGTTGAGCGTTGGAAGCTCGACTGCTAGTCTAGCCGAGGGATTAAGTTGAGCTTTATGAGCTCGTTTGCTCAAAGGACAGAGAGACTAAGTTAAGGGACTATAAAAGCCCCCAGTCCATATTCTGTATGTTACGAACGTGAAAGGTAGTTATTATACCCTTGGGATGCAGTAGAAGTTACTCTTCAGCTAACATCGCTCTCGGTCAACCTATTGGTTAAGCATCCAGATTCATGCCCAGAAAAAGGCTTAATTCGCATCGGATGAGATAATTAATTGATAGTAGCGTTTAATGGGCTGCTTGGAATTAAATAGCATTACACAACTTGAGGTAGCACGTCTGCTTAGCTGGACGAGCAGAGAACTAAGCCAGTGATAAAACTCATTTGCTTGGCATGACGATCACAGAGCATACGCCATGACGGAGCTCATCTACTTGGCGCGGCGAATAGAGAGCTTAGGCCATGATAAAGCTCACCTGCTCGGCGTAACGAGTAGAGAGTGTATGCCATGATGTAGCTCACTTGTTCAACATGACGAACAGAGAGCCTACGCCATGATGGAGCTCATATGCTCGGCGTGATGAGCAGAGAGCTTCGATGGATCGTATGCTCGTCGAAGCTTACAAGACTCTTTGAGAAAAGAGTGCATTATTTAGAGAAGGCTTTAGTATCTCCTTGAAAAAGAGTGCGCATGCTCGACGAGTCTAACATGAGTCCATGAAGAAGAAGTGTGTTGCTTGGAGGAGGCTTTAGCATCTCCTTGAGAAATGAGTGTGCTGCTTAGCGAGGCTTACGTGACTCCTAGAAAAAGGAGTGCGTTGCTCGAAGGAGGCTTTAGCATCTCATTGTGAAAGGAATGCACATGCTCGGTGAGGCTTTTGTAACTCCTTGAAAAATGAGTCCCTTGTTTTGAGGAGGCTTTATTACCTTCTTAAGAAAGGAACAAGAATGCTTAGTGAGGCTTACGTGACTCCTTGAAAAAGGAGTGCATTGTTTGAAGGAGGCTTTAAATTTAGCATATCCTGAGAAGGAGTGCGCATGCTCGGCAAGGCTTACGTGACTCCTCTAAACAGGAGTGGAGGCTTTAGCATTTCTTTAAAAAGAAGTGTGTGCGCTCAACTAGGAGGCTTAGGCGACTCCTTGTAGAAATAAGGACGTATGCTCGGCTAGGCCGAGGCTTAGGCGATTCCTTGTAGAAAGGAGCGTGTATGCTCGTCTATGCCAAGGCTTAGGCGAATCCTTGTAGAAACGTGCATGCTTGACTAGGTTAGGCGATTGCTTGTAGAAAGGAATGTGAGTGCTTGACTAGGCCGAGCCTTGATTCGAGGGCATACAAATAAAATTTTCCACCACATTGTAAAGTGTGTTTATAGGGCATGTGGGTTAAGTTCGCAGTTTGACTGCTGGTGGATGTCGGGCTAGAAGGCATTATCTCATGTCATGGCGGAGTAACGAGACTCTGTTGCATATAATAATGACGATTATCATGGTAAGATCGACAAGAATGAGGTGGTTTATGCCCCATAGCAGTTTACATGTCATCGCCATATGTTTGTTCAAGGACTTGGAGAGCTTAATTATTGATCGGCTACACTGTGAGGCCCTCTAGTTAGGTTCCATGAAATTTGGCGCTCTAGATAGATAGCCTGTGAGAGTCATCCAAAGACACCCACCGTGTACGATAGTCCACAGCATTGTGTAAGTTGCTGCAGTATGCTCGAGCAAAATGATTTTGCGTGCTTTGTAAGCATAAACATTTTGACCTGATGTGTCATGCATGTGCTAAGATTTGCAACTCATGATTCTTTCAAGTCCACTTAGCAAATAGGCAAGCACGACACATTGTGATGGTGCCAATATCTGGTTGCTATAACCAAAAGGTAGCTATAAAGACACCATAAGTCCTCAATTATGTTACAATGTATGGGTCGGCCATTTATGGTCTTATATATAGTTGAGTTATGTGTCCGAGACCAATAGAAGTTTGGGTTAGGGCTCTTTAATGATGAGCCATACGATGATAGTTGAGCATCAATGCCAGGTCTATATTATTGCATATTCCTCTACCTAACTTGGCTAAGGGACTAGGTTTGAGGTACGGCCGGAGCTCGTCCTCTCAGCTTGGCTAAGAGACTATGTTTGGACGCAGAGTCTATCTATATGTTTGGATGTCACGATGTGACTACACAACGTTAATGATGGCAATCCTCTAGCTTAGTTACTTAGGCAGACATATGAAATAATAAACAAAGTGACAAGTCAGGAAAAGCACAGATGTCTTTAGTAAAGGGGTGTCCGATGATGACTTGCGCCATGATGTTGACCTTCTCTAAATGGCAGCGAAAGTAGGTAGAGCGCAGACAACGCGTGACGAGTGACGAGTGAGCCTCATAATCTCTCTTTTGGACTATACATTTCTAGGATGACTACGCTCATTTTCATTAGCAACTGCGATGTGGCCATCCCAACAGTTAGGTCATCTCGGTGATGCACGCGGTGAGGTTCCTTTTGAATTTGGTTCGGGTGACCTTGGACGTCAGGCATGAAAGCCTTCTACTTCGTAATGAGGAGGATATGTGAGGCTTTGATGGAAATATTGTCTCTGATCGAATGGTGGTACGGTGGCATGTTGTGCTCGATACGTCTAAGGGGGACGATTGATCGAGGTTTGCAACTACTCTTGCATGGCTTGAATGGTGGTGAGCAGGTCAGGCTGTTCAGCCCACATAACAAGGAGCAGATGCTCTTGCGAGAGTGGTTGTACTGTCGTATATATGTTCGTATAAGGAGGAGCGAATTTTCCTCTAAGAATGGTTTCCACTGTCATATATATATATATATATATATATATATATATATATATATATATGTAGCCCCCCCCCCCCCCCGACTGAGAAGGCATATATGTAATGATGGCTTCTCAGGGATTGTGTAAGGCATGCTTACAAAATGTTAAGGAGGTATTCTATCGGCTCGTCCAGTCGAGCAGATAAAGCTAAAGGACGAGGAGTCTGTCTGCTCGGCTAGTCGAGCTGATAAAGCTAGAGGATGTGGAATCCGTCTGAGCAAAATGTCATTGGATGAGTAACAAAATGTTGCCGCAATTGGTCGATATGTTTTGTAACCACGGGCGACAGACTCTGGCAAATGAGAATTGCCTTTGATTTGCTGATTGCACAGGCAAGAGCTCTTAGGGTTACTAGATTGCTGATAGCGTGTGCGTCTCTGTTATGCAAGCCAACATGTAACGCCCAGCAGGCCGGATGCTATAGTGGAAGCTTTAGGCCTAACAGAAGTCAATGGGGGCTGTGAACCTATTCTTCGCTTATGAATTGGTTTCCATGCCACTGTTAAAGTACGTGGGTCTAGTAAAACCCCTTGTGGGTCAGACGGTTGGGGTGTGTCACACTGCATGATGCAAGTGGAGTTTAATAAAAATCTTATTATAACTAGAATGACCAAAACATGCTTAGCTAATTAAAGCAATCATCGGACGATGCTAGACCAAAAAGAATGAACAGGTCTAGGCTAAAGTATTTAAATAATACAGAAGTGTATGCTAAGTGTGCTTGCGCCTGAAGCCATAGCTCTTGTGCATTATGTCATGTACAAACATGTATGTTTATACAAGTTTTTGGCAACGAATATGGCTAACATATGTAGGCTTTAAAGACTATATTGCATATGTGAATAAGACCTAATCATGGGTCTTAAGCATGAATATGCATATTTATGGGTCAAAAACCATGTTTGTTGATGTTGTTACCAACCTTCGGTTGTGCAGAGCGCTTCATGGTGGTAGTGGTGTGGTGGTGGCCTTGCGTGGCTGGATGGAGCATTGTCGTGCGTTGGCAATGCTAATGACGGATATTCGAGCTCAGCTAATGACTGGTGCATGCGTGGCTGGTGCTGCAGGAGATCTGAACTTCACCGCGTGTCTGTTTAGCGAGCTATTGGCTACTCGATCTCACGGATGTCGCCAAAATGTTGTAGCCAAAAATCGATCGGGACTGAACGAGCAGTGGCTAGGACCCGATGAGCACAAGAGCAGACTTGCGAAGGACAACACAAGTAAATGGTGACTCGCCGGATACCCGGGGAGGGAGGGAGGGGTATACAAGAATATTATAAGAAATAAAAAAGATTAGGGTTAAGAATTTTTTAGTTTTAAGTGAAAAAATGAACTTGCCCTTGAAAGAATGAGTTTTAGGCCACTTGAAAGGGCATTATAGTAAACTATCACTTAAATTAATGTGCGCTGCAGCGCAAATTGAAATCAGACTTACAATAACACGCACGCACGCACGCACTTATTGAATTCAGATCCACAAACATACACATAAACACACTTTGGGGTTGGTGGTGGGGGGGGGGGGGGTGTGGAAGAGAAAGTGAAGGGATAGGAATGTGGGCAAAATAGGTGTACAAAGTTTTTACGTATTTGAAGAGTTAAGGATAAGAAAACTCATATATTGGCATTTTAAAAATAAAGTTTGCTGGCATAAGTAAAAAAACGTGCAAAATATAAACAGTGTTATAACGCAAGGGCATTTGTGTTAGTAATCTTTAAAATTTTGGACTGAGATGTAGAAGTTTGGGGTTGACTGATATTACCCTAATCTCAAAGGGTTTGTAAACATTTTTGCTAATTCTTGTTATTTGTACAATCGTCCAAACAATTAAAGTTAAGACATTGACGAACGACACATTCAATAAGTGAATATATTTAACTAATAGGTTGGTATCAAATTAGTAAAGAAAAGTTGTGACCAAAAGATAAGCCATTGTAGCAAGCCAAATGTAATGTCTGATTGAGATTTAATTCATTTAATTCTCAATATTTATACAGATATTTACTACTCCGTATTTGGTAAGACCAACTTATTATTCGTCTGACGAACCTTGCCTTCCGGAGCTTACGGAGTGCATTGAAGGACAAGTCAGAGGAACCCCCCCCCCCCCCTTAAACCCTAAAAGCTACCAGAGGGTTCTGCGTAAAAATAAAAATAAATAAATCAATTTCAAAACCCCCCCAACAATCCCCTCCCAAAACCCTAAATCTTCCCCATAGTAGCCCACAATTCTAAGACACTTCATCAATGGCAAACCCATCAGAGAACAAACCCGGGACCCGTCAGTACGATCCGTACCGGGACCTGGAGCTCCGCGCCCCGATCCACAACCTCTACAACCTGCCCACCTCGCCCGAGTACCTCTTCCAAGAGCAGGCCGCCGTCAACCGCCGCTCCTGGTCGGAGAATCTCCAGTACTACACCGGCTCCGGCTACCTCGGCGGCGCCGTCCTCGGCGGTGCCAAGGGGGCGGCCGAGGGCCTCCGCGCCGCCGAGCCGGGCGACTCGCTCAAGCTCCGGGTCAACCGGATCCTCAACTCGGGCGGCCACGCAGGCCGGAGGCTCGGCAACTCGCTGGGGGTGCTCGGCCTGATCTTTGCCGGGCTGGAGAGTGCGATTGTGCATTGGCGAGGGAGCGACGACGTGTTGAATAGTGTGGCGGCCGGGCTGGGCACCGGTGCGCTTTACAGGGCGGCGTCCGGGCCCAGGTCGGCCGCGATTGCAGGCGCTATCGGAGGGCTGGCTGCTGGCGCTGCGGTGGCGGGCAAGCAGGCGATGAGGCGATACGTTCCGATCTAGTGAGGAATTTGATTGATAAGGGATGCGGTGTTTGGTAATTTGTTACGGTTTTAATTTATAGGTAGTGTATTTAGCTTGTAATCGAATTTGCCGACTTGCTGTTGTAGGTTTTTAGTAGTACATGAGAAATTTGAGATGTCTGGTTTAGCCTAATATCTGAATGATGTTTCTTGGTTTGCATTACATGCCTGCACATGATTTTGTTTGCTCGATTTCCAGGTTTATGTGATTAAAACGAGGTTTATTTAAGTTCTTTTGTCGATGTTCTGATATGAGAGGTAGTAATGTGCACTGAAGAGATGGAATTCGTATCCCAAAAGCAGGCTTTTTTGTTGATTGTCCGACATGTGACGTAGTAATGTACACTGAAGTGATTTGTATTTGAATAGCAGCTGTAAAGTTTCTGACTTTGAAATAATTCTGTAGCCCTCGCAAATCGAATCGTTCGCTCTGAGGCTGAATAGCTCATGGTCTGTCAGTTATTGGCATTTTAGTAAGCCTGCTATGTGCTGAATAATTTGTCATTGCGCTAAGAGGGGAGTTCATATGGGTTCATTCATGAATTTTTTCTGTCTGTGGTTTGGGAAAGTCGTCAGCAATGTTTTAGCATATGGAAGAATAGCATGAAGGCACTGATATCTGTAGCTATTGGTAGTTGTGGCAATTCTTCACACTCCACGGTAAGATTGTTTAAGGTGTGGCAACGTTTTTGGCAGTTTTTGTCCTGGGACATTGGATAGACACTATGTAGTGGATGGAAGATCCATCAGTTAATTTGGTTCCCATATGATATTATGTCTGGTTCACGAGTTGACGAAACTTGCTACAGTACCTTATTACATATTTGTTTCCCCTGCTAGAATTGTTATGCAGACTCCGTAACAGCCTAATATTGTCAGAGTTTGAAGAGAACACTTTTCTATGGTGCCTGTTCTTGGTTTATGATGATTACAGATGCTCTTGTGATCTCACCAGTCTGCTTTCAAGTTGCGTTTGTGGTCCATTTTTAGCAAATAGTCGGAGTCTCATCGAAGTTGAATCGATACAACTTTGGCGCCAAGCTGAAGAGAGATATTTGCTTGGCGCATAGTTGATTGCTGCAATCGTATATTTTGAAGCAGATGGTAAAGTGTCAATTGATTATGCAACTTCAATGATAGCACAATTGTCAAGACAAGCAATAAAGTTGTGGTATCATCCTTAAAACCGTGCGTTACATGTAAGGTTGTCCATAACAATCGCCATGAGCTGAACTTTTGTTCGCTAAACAACTTTGGTTTTTACATTAGTCTCCGGATTGAGAGTATACTAACACCGCCATTAGTGGTGGCCGTCCAAGTTTTGGCTTGAATTCAACGTTGTCTTTAGTTTGGTCCTGCCGAGGTTGATGCTAGCAGCATGTAGGTGGTCTTACTCCTCTCTCTTATACTGTATTTGAGGATGTGAAGTATCCTCCTCTTCCTATGTAGTGATTTGAGGTAAATACGAGAACATAGCTTGTAGGTCGAGTGTTGAATAAAATTGTGATTGCACGATGCACTTGGTTACGTGGAAACTTCAAAAGCGCTAGATATGTGTGCTGAGAAAGGGGGTCGTCGTCAGTGGTTTCTTTTATAGCTTTCCCGCCAATTTCGTATGACATTGACCGGTTGATCTTTTGCGGACGCTATGAACCAAGTTGATTTAGTGCGATGGAGGGTGGTTGGAAACTTCAGTCTCGTTGTTGGGTCTACTGTGCTATGCTTGAATCTGCCCGCCCCTCTCTTGCTAAGCAAACTTCTTGGTTTATGACTCCAGAAAAGTGATTCGGTTGTCTTTTGATGTCTTAGCCTGCTGGTGGAGGCAGGGATTATGAATCTTTCATGAAGATTATCCGCTGCATATCATCGGGGACCTTGTAGAGCATCTGAATTGGACTCTGCATCGTGTTGATACCGTAGATCCAAAAATGTCATCTGAAAAACGTTATGGGTTCAGAACGCTAAAATAGTCACCCTGGTACCTTGCTTGCTTTCGTTTTGATGTTGAGCTGATGGATTGGAGTTGTGCGCCCCATCCCACCTGCTTGAAAATTAAACCCTTTGCCCTTTACCAGGACAATTATAGCAGTTGTCAATATGCGTTGTTTGGCGCACATGAGTAGTCAGTCGGACATGACATGATATGTTAGGATAACATATCCAGTCGGACAAAGTCCAGATAAAGTATAAATCCTATCCAGTGTTTGGATCAAACCAGGATCTCCTGTTAACGGTATTTAGCAGCGTAACGGACATAGGTCGAATAACCACTTTTGCTTCATAAAGAAATTGAAAGTCCAATTTCATCATTTTTTTGGATAACATGAAATATATCAAAGCATAACTTTGCAAAGAAAGATGTGAACCCAATCACAAGAATAAAAACCAACCATTGATAAGCTTAAAATGAAACAATTTGTAATTACATATCATCCATAAAACTAAAAACCACCAATTCATAAGATTCCCGCAAAATACAACAAATTACAAGAAGATTGCAACCCTGCAATTTTTCTTCATCCCGTCACCGCATTGAACATACTCTTCGATCCCTTGTATTAGGACTCTATGTGAGGCGTCTGCAATCTTTTGCAAGAAGATTGCCACCTGGCAAATTTTTTTTTTTTCCAGTAACTTTTCAATATGCGAAAAAGTTCCAGACTTGAATCCTTGTTCGTTTTTTCTTCCTTCTTTCACACAGTCTTCTATTATATCCATAAAAGTGTGTTCTTTGGTGGTGGTCCAAACTCGACGATCTCTAGCCTTTGCTTTGTCTTTGGAGCTAGCCATTCATGTGCAAAAATTCATAAGTTAGTAAAATGCAACCATTGTTACCTACTTTTTGGGCATCAAAATACAAATGTAGCAGCCTGTTTATTAAGTCGAGCAAATTTTTACAACTTTTGTACTTTACATTTGAGCCATCTGAGGTGTGTTACCAAGAAAGACAAGAAACTAGCTTCACATGCCAACAAGAGTCCAAAGTACAATCTCATGCTAACCGAAGGTGGAGTGATTGAATGAGTGAAACTAATTCGCAATTAGCCTATAATTTATCTCTTGTGAAGAAGAAGTATTTTTATGCTAACTGAAGTGGAGTGATTGAAGCTTTTTTAGCTTTGTGTTGGTTTCCTATTTATACTAGACAATAGCATGTGCGGTTTGGGATAAGTTTTATTTGTTACATGACCTTAATAAGCTTGGGTTCTTTAGGAATTAAATTCTTCGGTTACTTATAGGCTATGTTAGCTCTCCTGAATTGCTGAATCTTAACATTTCTATGTACTTTTGTTATTTAACAATATGAATTTGTCCATGGTTTTAGCAGTATAGAGCTTTTTAAAAATATAAACATCTCTAGTATTTGCAAATTACGGCCTCGTGCAAACTTATGAGTAGATCATTTATTTCTGACATTTTACTGAGCACCTGTGGGTGTTTAAATATAAGCAAAAAAAAAGGAAAAATTACAGGAAGAAAATTAAAATAGATACAACTAGTTACAACACTGTTACTTATCACTCATGAAATCAAACTACAAGATGATGTGGTTGAACCTGGTGTCCAACCCAAAAGCATGCTTTAGAGTTTAGAGTAGGAGAAGCCCACTAGGTATAAGAATCAATCTCAAATCTCATGTATTGTCGATGTGGGACTTGACAGATGTGAACATAGCTTTTGGTGCAGCTTTTTTCTCCATATCAAGATGAGCACAATCAGGCCAAGAGAGACAACTATGGCAAATAAAATTACCATGGATCTTTCTACTTTTGTTCATAAACATTCCTAGTACTCGCAAGAATAATCGGAAATAGGACGAAAAGATCACGATTTTGTGGAGAATTTGCGGAGAAGATTGAAGGAGAAAGACGACGAAAAGAGGCTTACCGGTTAAGGACGGTCGGCTGTACAGATGGGTCTTGCTGGTGGCGGAGATGGCTGCATAGTGGAAAGTTGTCTCCTCTCCTTTTTCTCTCCTGCTCCATAGTCTGTCTATTTTTTTCTCCCCTCCCAAGTGCTTGGGATTAGTTAGGTACAGAATTATTCCACTTAGGTACATAATATCTTATCTGCACATTATTAGTGTGTCCAAATACGGGATATGATCATTTTTATCCCATTCGGAGCTCTTATTCTGCACGCCAAGCCAAACACAGGCTAAGGGTAAATTTGCCTTTGAGATTCACAATGTGTGTTGTAGAGGTCCTTGTACAAACCTGTTGAACAACATTAGATTTGCCTATCCATCACTCAGTTGAAAATAAAAGAGGGTAGCTTGGGATTTTAGCATGATGAAATCTATTTTAAATTTAAATGCGCGAACTTATTTATTGATCAAGCTTTTGATTTCTTCTTCAATATCGACGTTGAAAGCGATATGAACTCCAGTTACATCATCTATATGTTTAGAGATCGTCAATTACGCCTTCATCGTCGTATGTTCAGTGATTGTCAATTACAAAATGGACAAGCAGAGTGCAAATTGTGTCAAGGTAAGCCAGAGTAGAAACAAGAGAGTTGTCTTTTGGAAACATCACGAGAGAATCAAATTGAACTTTCACTGACTATCATCTTCGTACTGATCAATTGCACCGTAGCAAAAAGGTTGCTATCGCCCAAAAACCCCCCTACCCACAAACTCCTTCTCCTCTGATCTCCGCCACCGCCGCCGGTTTCCTCCCGCTGTGTGGTGGCGTGGTAGCCTTGGTTTGTTGGCTTGCTTAGTGACTTTATCTCCAGTGTCCGGGATGTGGTGGTGCTCTTGGTCGCCAGGGGAGGGTAGATCTGTCGAGTGGAGGTGGATTTCTATGGTTGTCGTTGCTAGGTGGTTGGATGGACTTGAAGGGTTTCGCCGCCGGTTTTAGTGTGGGTAAGACCATAAGAAAGCAGCTCTAGTGGTGATGGGTGGTGGGTAAATGGTTGGCGGTTAGTGGTTGGTTTGTCGGTTGTGTCGGGCATGGTGATGCGAGTGGTTGGTGTTTGTTTGGGAAGTCTGATACAAGGGATTTTTGCTAGGGTAGGGTTGTTTGGGTCAGGTTGGTTTGGGTTGTAAGGTGGATGTGTGGTGGCATAATGGAGCTGCTTATGGTGATGGTGGTTCGTGGGGCTGACAGTGGGTAAGTTTCGGCGGTGATCAACGGCGAGGAATGGTGATAAGAGGTGCCGACGGGGAATGGTGTTGAGAGGTGGCCTAATTACGGCTACGGAGGCGACGACGAGGGTTGCCGAATTATTGCCGGTGGCACGTGAGGTGTAGTGCCTAGGGACACGTGTCATGATGCTGGACACGTGTTCATGGACTGGCTAAGGATAGTGGGCACGTGTCATCTAGGGGCTGCCCCTATTGCCTTTGTGCGACGTGTGGCAGATTTTTAGTTTGATTATATTTATCTTACTCCAAACAAAAAATGAAAAGAAAAGGAACTATCTGTTTGATTTTATTTTGGTTTTGTTGCTTGCTTAGGAATTTTTTTTTTTGGTTAATAAGAGAATAGCATTGAAAATTAAAAGGGTTACAGAGATGCCCAACGGCGAGTAAAGGTCACGACATTTCCGTGACTCTGTGTATACAAGACCACAAAGGTCGGAAACTAACAACGAACCTATAAACTCAAAACCAATTACAATTAAACTAAAGCAAAGCATATCTTACACTTTAGATTAACTTTAAGTAATAAGCATAAGTCTAAAGGTTAAAAACACACCTAATAAACAAATACAAAACAAACGCAAATATAAAAGTGCAAAGGTTACTAAGAGGAAGCCAACTAAAGCCATACGAACTGGAAGGTTTACTCGACACTCAATGGGATCACAGCGCTAAGGATACATGCCATCAATCTTGCCCAGTTCACAGTAATTCTCCGGCGTTTCACACGGTGTACAATAACTTTCCGGCATGTCCACCCTCGACACGGCAACTGAGCAAGCCTAGCAATCCAAGGATTAAGCAAGCCTAACCCCCCCCCCAAACACCCTTTGAACAGGTTATCCCGAAAACCCCTCCCCCCTCCCCCCACCCCCAACGCACACACACGCCCAAAAACCCAAACCCCCCCGAGGCCCTTTCCCCCCCACCCCACCCACCCCAGGACTCCCCAGTGAACAACCACCAAAACCCGCGACCACACACTGAAACCCCCCAGTCTGCTAAAAGATCCTGAATTGCTGCCGGCAAGATTCCGGCCGCCGCCGGCAGGATTCCGGCCGCCGCCGGATTTGTAAAAACCTGAACCTAGCAACGACAACCTCTCCCATAAGCATAAAACGGAGCACCATCAACCCACAAATCTTCCATTGACCTCACCCTTCTGCCGGCAGATTCCAGCCACCGCCGGTGGAATTCCGGCCGCCGCCGGTGAATATCCGGCCACATCGATTTAGAGCCAAGCGGTCTAGTAGATCAAGAAGAAAAGCCCAGATCTACATAGATCTAACGAGATCGTCGCAGATCAAGGTAGATGGCGCCTCCCAAAATGCTGCCGTCGTCCCCGTCATCCACCCTCCCAACGCCGCCGGCCACTAAAGAAGGCAAGACCTCAAAGAACCTAAGCGCCGGACTTGCGACAGTATGTATTTATGTAGCTAGGCCGGAATCCGGCCACCGCCCCACGCGCGCCATCGCACGGTGGGGCGGCCGCGGTGGCTTTCTGCAGAAGGCTGGTTTAGAGAGAAGAGGGAGAGATATTTTTAGAGAGAGGAAATTTTTTTAGTGTAGGTGGTGCTTGCTTAGGAATAGTCCTATTACTTTTTCGTATATGTTTTATTTCACTCGTAGTAGTTAATTGTTGGCTACTACTTTTATTGTGATTCTTATTGGATGGAGATGTTATTATGTGTCGATTCACTTGCCCTATATGAATATGATTCGGATGTGAATGTCATCCATGTGTCGATTCACTTGCCCTATATGAATATGATGTAACTTGACTTCTTTACCCATGATATATATTTCTACTCTTATAGCTTGTTCGCGAGTTTTGAGATGAGAGAAAAGAAGAGAAGAAAAAGGAAGAGAAGGGAAGACAATTTTTCTTTCTCTTGTTTGTGAGTTTAAAAGATGAAAGAAAGTATCATCATTTTCTCTTGTTTGTGAGTTCAACAGAAAAGAAAAGAAAAAATATCCAGTTACATATATACCCTTATACTATATCGTCATAATTTTAACCAAGATCATGATGTCTAATACTAAAAAAGAAGATGATTTTAACAGAAAAATAGATAAGTTATCAATGATATCATACAAAGTTTCATACTATACAAATGTAATAAACCTTACATCACTGGTTAATGTCCACAATAGAAAAAAAACAAGAATTAGTTCAGAGTTGACTACAAACATTTTAACATACATATCTAATTAATGTCACACTAACAGCAAAATAATCAGTCGTTAGTCAACTCTAACATCTAAAAAAATCATTTGTTAGTAAATAAAATGGGAAGTTCTTGAAATGAACCCTGAAATCTAAATGTCCTTAAAAATTTAGTCTTCATTATTTTATTTTCAAGGGTAATATGAATTTTTTTAAAATATTACTTACAAGAGTTTCCTTTCTTTCTGTTTCTTCTCAATTTTGAGAGAGAAGATTTAGAAACAAAAGAGGCTCAAACTTTCCTCTCCTTTCTCTTTTTTTCTCTTCTAAAAAAACTCACAAACCAGAGAAAAGGAAATAAAGGAACTATTTTCCTTTCTTTTCTCTCCTAAAAAAACCTCGCAAACAAGCTATTAATCAAAATAAAAAAAAGTTGCACCATAGCCATGAGATGCTTCAAATCCACACGGGAGGGATGAATCAAACCTACAAGCAGAGGTTCTAACAATGTTCTGGTGAGATTTTGAACTTTCACATCAAATAACTACAAGTTGCAAGTGAAATTTTCAGGGTCCAAGTCATATTCATCCAAAATTATAAAGGGCAGAAGCAGTCGCTTCCCCTGTGAAGAGGACCTCTTCTTCCTCACTTTTTGCGCTCCTCCGGTCTGTACCGTGAAGCCATAGATCTAAGATTTTCGCTCGGTGATTCGGTTTGCATCGCAAAGTACAATTACACGACCAAATAGTTAAGTTTACAGGGAAATAAAGTGCCCTCTCGGAAGAGCCATTGGCATTTCGACTCCCTTAGTGTGATCTCAAAGTGATGCAACAAGCTCCCAGAAAAGTGCCTACTCGTATGTATAGGATCGCATCAACTGCTCTATCTGGAAACGAGCAGTAATTCTCAGTTAGAGCTGCAATACCAATCTTTAATGGTAAAAATTCAAGTGCACGGGTGAAATCTAATACCATGTTTTGGAAGCCACGAGTCCTTGATTTATGAATCTTAATATTCTCTTCAGAATGCAGTTGAGGTGCTTGGCTCCCCAAATTTCGACACAGGACAAGGAGTTCACTAGTTCAAAGTCTTGTGGAATGCGACCTGCATAACACATCCATGTATAACTCATAACATGCTACTCACCAAATCAACAATAACAATAACTTCATGACACGAAAAATATAACAATGATGAATAGGTTCACCATCATTGAGTTTGCATTGGGCATAAAGGTTGATAAACGTTGTAAATATATATATGGAAGATGGCAATAAGATAAATTTGCAGTTCAACCACACCATTGAAATCACGTGTACATTATAGCGGCTCCTTTTCGGACCAATTTCAGGCGAGATTTTTGGCGCTGCTCATCTCGTACCCACTTCATCGCCATCCCCCCATAACAATGCCTCTAGGTGCTGATCATACCTTAGTAGCAGGAAGCTCCTCATACGGTGATGCTTCTTTCTCATAAGCTCACTTTTTCGAACCGGAGTTAGGAGATCCATAGGATACCGTCCCAAGCAAACATGGAAACTCGATCCAGTCAGCTAGAAAGAGATGCATGGAACAAGTGAGAGAGTACCTGAAAATCAAGCCCTTTTCGACTCAATTCCTTGTTTCCCTCTTCCTTCTACCTAAAGCCTCTTTGTTCGTTGCTGACTACCCTCATTAAGAGAATAGTCTCTCTCTCTCTCTCTCTCTCTCTCTCTCTCTCCCCCCCCCCCCCAACTCCCCCAAATTCATTTTTGGCCCCATGTCTAATCCTATTTGATGGGAGATGTGCAGCCTAGAATTGTGTCGAGAAGTGAACAGCAGCAGCAGAACTACTTTTACCTTTGTTATTGTCAAACGCAAGTAGCTGTGACTAGTACAATGTAACAACTCATCGTCGCTTATGGTATTCTCAAGGAAAAAAGTGTGTACACCATATTAAGTGTGGATATATTGAACAAATGGCAATACTCTTCTTATTCAAGTCGCTTTCAAGACTCTTCCAGCTGCATATGTTCCCCCGCCCCCACTTCCTGCAACTAAGGCTCATAACCAATACCAAGGCATAATGGCAACACAGTTGTGTTTCTACCCAAAAATAATTTCAAGAGGTATTTCTTCAGAATACGTACAGAAGTTGATGTTTTTAGCAGCTCCCTAATGGCCATAGTTGCATAGCAAGAAGCCGGGAGGGTAAAGCTCAACTTGAGAGCCACCTGGACTTCTTGAGCACTAGTGCCACAGGGAAACTCCTTTTGTTGCCCCTCTTCTCTGTCACTTTCTGCCTCGTTATCACCTGTTAAAAAGTCGATATCATTTTCAGAGCTCCTGGACTGCTGCTTGCAACTGATCGGATCCTTATTTCCATTGGGTGAATCTTCTCTGACCATGGAGGCAGGTCTGTTTTTTGCAACAACGTCCATATCTGTATCTGCTAGTGGCACATTTCCATCTGTATATCTAAGCAATTTCCTGCAAGAAGAGCAAGTTGAATGTCATATCTAAATGTCAGTTAAAGCAACAGCCAACTGATGAGAGCAGACAAGAAAGAAAGCAAGGCATACCATTCAAAGTCCTTTGGTTTCTGAAATACCCGCCTGTAGTCTCCTGTCATACTCGTTAAAGAAAACTCCCTAGACAAAAATAGCACCACATCAAGTAAAAGTACACTCAGTCAGACACGCACACCCCCCACCGCCCCTCAGAGAGAGAGAGAGAGATGTGTGCAGTTTGTGCAACAGCTGTGAAGCAAACTAGCTGTAAGGAGCCCCTAGAGATGAGCATGATCTTTAAAAGAAATCAAGCATAAAGTGAAGCTCACCCCGCATAGTTACTCCCTACAGCACAGCCTACCACACAGCAACCAGTATAAAGGACCTGGTCTCAACGAAATGGAATGCGGCTCATAATGATTCAGCAGAAGTTCACAGATACTCACTTGATATTGTGCACACACTCTGTCAAGCTGATGGCATCCTGATTAGGAAAAACAAAAGATGAGGTTCGAAGAAGAGGAGGCAAATATGATTAGAAACTTTAAAGAGTATGTTTGTTGCTTTTTCGTTCTAAGCAGACTGAAAAAAGCATAAAAAATCTCATCAATTTATGCAAAACAAAAGCACCTTCGTTGCCAAGTCTTGATAAACTTTCCCAGTATCATTCAGTGGATAAATTACCCTCGAACTGCACAGTTTAAAGTTAGACAAAATAAGTAAAGCCATTTGACCACCTAGTGAACTAAAAGCGTTAGAAGTTCAAGTTTTATGCTTACCCAGGCAAAGGAAGCACGACATCATCAACTGTATACTTCCCGGCAGATAAATCTTCTTCAGTTACAGCCTGCCCAGAAAGATGGAGGCTCTTGTTGATTCTCAATTGCCAAATATTTTAATTTTAATAGTTACGCAAACAGAAAATGAAAATCAGCATGCTTCTTGTCTTTTCTAAATTGCAAACTGGCCCTTCCTTCCCAGTGAATCCACCCGATGACGTAGCAGCCACTAAGTATTTTTCTTCTTATGATGTAGCAGCCACTAACTATTTTTCTTCTTATATAAGACATGCTAAACAACGTTTTTGATTTTCCCACAAAATCTCTATTTAATCTCAAATAGGTTTTATTGAGACGTAATGAAGGGCGTCAGCCCTTTCTGGAAAATAAGACACAAAAGACTTGATGCTATTTACTTGCCAACTCAGACATCTGAATCAGATATATTTCAACAAATTCAAATCTGAATAAGATATCTTCAAAGAAAACCCAGCATTACTGCACATTTCGAATTCTTTTTGTTCTCAAACTAAGAAATAGGTTTTCAGAAAAATATTGCTGTCAGACAATAAAAAGACCTCACCTTCACTAGAGTACTTTCTTCAGACAAACTTGCGTCAGAACCTTCACCTATATGGCTACTGTCATACGCATCATTAGAATAGTCATCTTCAAATTCATACGTAGAATTTGCTGGAAACTTCCTTGCATTTTCTTGTTTGCAGTATACCAAATCTCCCAACACAACTTGATCAAATCCTGCCAGATGGTTGCAATAGGAAAAACAGAATGCTGTAATGATCTCTTTTGTACACAGAGCATATGGTAGCAATGCTGAGAGAGATATATAGGCATGATAGAAGGCATATACTAGTCCAGAAAGTTACTGACAAGACTAGAACGCCACGTACCATACTTTTGAGCTCTCGCGCTAGCTGCGTGGTTCCACAAATAGCTTTGATAACTATGTACGTACCTGCAGGATAGTATATGTATCATCACAAATAAGGTTAGCTCAGCGCATGCTGCTCCCACTACTATGGGGTCTGGGAGGGTTAGAAGCACACAGCCTTGACCCTGCAATTGCAAAGTGGCTGTTTCTGCCTCGCAGACTCCTAACTTGTTTCAATATCTCTTCTTCCTCTCATTTGTGTTTTATACTTTTTATTGTAGAGAGAGAGAGAGAGATAAACGGCCTCAATGTGCAATAGCTATCCCTGCATACATCAAGCCCAGACCCCAGGGCCGCCTTTTTTGTCACTCTTCTTGGTTCTCTCCTTCCTATCAAATATTAGCAGGGTAGCAAAAGTTTTAATTAGATTTACATATATTACGGCTGTGTTGCTCAATTTAATCACTACAAGAGTCCCAGGAAACGACTAACATTTAGAGCTTCTTAATAGGTTAAAGAACTAGAAGAAAATGGAGTGGGATGAGGCACTGCTCTTAGATAGAAGATAATACAGTGGTGAGGAGTTTATGACAATCTTCTATTCCTTTGTTTGAAGTCGTAAAAGATAAGGTATCACATCACTGGAGTGATTACTTACATCATTCTAAGGGTCCTAGGTATCGACTTCAGGGCTTGTAAGTAGTTCCCAGGACATTTTTTCAAACACTGCAGCTGTAAAAGAAAATTAATCTCGTTAACAATATCAGGAAGCAAGTCTCAATGAAGATTCTTTGATTTAACACTTAAGATGAAATCTAATTATCCAACACAAAATAAAGGGTTAGTGAAAAAAATGTACCCTATAATTTACATGTTTTTGCAAGTCTCTCCCTATATTTTCAACTTCGACTAAAGTGTCCCTTCTATTCCAATATACCACAACGTCCATTCATTTTCGGGCGTTAAATGTGCACATGCACAACACATACCCTTTTCCCGTGGGCAACTTGGTATAATCACCACCACCACTACCAACCACTGCCGATCACCACCAATTGCAACCACCTTACCCACCACCATCAATCACCTCCCTTCTCTGCTAGATCCATGGCCTATAAGCCATCACGTCCATACTACAGCAGACACCACATCCATACTCCAGAAGCCACCACCACATCCAACCTCCACCAGCCACCAACATCACCACTTCGACACCATACCCACCACCACCATCACAACCGGTCACCCCCCACCTCTGATCTAGAAGCCACCCACAGTACACCACCACATTCAACCTCCACCAACCACCATCAACACATCAACAGCCAACTGTGATCGACGGGATCCAATCTGCGTTGATCGGCGCCTAAACCAGCTGCCATGGCTTCATCCTGGGGCAAGTAATTCACGAAATTGACATTGGGAACAATGCGCCGTTCTCTTCTGTCCGAGACCCGACAGTCGACGGCGGCGCGGCACCGCCACTGGATGCTGACACGTAAGTGTCAGATTTGGATTGCCAGAGGAAATTGGAGTGGGTGATTTTAATTCCTTGTCTCAGGGTTGGATTCCATGTCGTGTTCAGAACGAACCGCTCCCGTGGTTCGGCAAAATTTCTCGTACCGTTAAGCCTGTTTTGGGTGTATCGATTCAACATTTTTTTTTATCAGGAAACTATATGGGTGGGGGTTGGCCGTGGGCGGTGGAGGTAGGTTGGAATAATTAATATATAGCCCCTCTGTCCCACTTTAATTGATCGCTTTGACTTTGCACGCATTGTAAGAAAGAAGGTAAAAAGTGGTAAACTTTCTATACTACCCTTTGAATGCCCATTATTTTATTCTTTTTTCTTTTGTTCTGCATCAGCTGTTCATGGGTCCATGTCTTCTCTCTTCTTCTCTGAATCTTCTAACCTGTACGTAGCTACTCAACCAACCTCCACACGTCCAGATCTTAGCTGCACAAAGCGGGGGCGGGAGCGGGAACGGGGGCGGGGGAGCGTAAGCACCAAGAAGAATCTGAGGTTGGGAGCGGCTTGAATAAATAAATGCGTAAAGAGTATTATCATTTGTTTAGTATAGTTTACATAGCCAGCAACAACAGACAAGGAGGCTTTAAGGACTTGAAGGAGGAGAGAAATAAGGAATTGAGTTGAAAAGGGCTTGATTTTCAGGTATTCTCTCACTTGTTCCATGCATCTCTATCCAGCTAACGGGATCGAGTTCTCATATTAGCTTGGGATGAGATCCCATGGAGCTCCTAACTTGGGATCGCAAAAGCGAGTTTCCGAGAGAGAAACGTCACCTTATTAGGAGTTTCCTGCAACTAAGGTCCAGATTAGTTGTTGAAAGTAGAACATATGAGAAGACAAAAGTTGTAAATGTTCAATGATCCATAGGTTTTGAGCCAAATACCATATACACAAACATTTCACAATTTCAGAGAAAAGCTTCTGGCTTCCTTTTTTCTGGTTGGACTCAACGTCTCACCGGAATCTATGTCCGAAGTACCTCTTCTTCAACCAATATCATCTCAAATCCTATGAAAACAAACCAAAATTGCTTCTTGCTCCCTTGGTGTACACCGCATCCGCATTCCCAAGGCATTTCACCTAGGCACACCTCAGCTTTGCCTCACCAGATTTTGTTTGTCCTTCAGGCTTCAACCACCATAGTCACCTTCCTCTCTCACCACGGCTGCCTCAAACCACCACAACAATCACCATCATCACCAAAGTACCTCTAAAAAACCCTTGAAATTTTCTTAAAAACCAGATTTACATACATTTCTTTTGAAATTTCAAATCTGATTGAACGTTTGAGAGTAAATCAATATTGAAACCATCTTTGGTTTCTTGGTGGTCTCAAAATAAAAAATTGAAGGGAGGCTTTCATGGAACCAAATCTGAAAAACTAAAAAACTGACAAATCAGTTCTAAAATCTAGAGTTCAAACTTAGAAGACTTGGAGCTAAGTCAACAATTGTCAAGACCAAAATATGGCGATGAAGGTGTGACGGAGGACGTGGAGGTGTAAGTTGATGGGAGGCGGCAGTTGTGGTTGACGGAAGACGGCAGCATGGAGGAAAAAGGGATGCAGTTGGGTGATGGTCGAAGGTGTACACAGTGGGTACAAGACTCTCTGATCTGTTCCACGGAAAGAAGTTTGGATGAATCAGTGGATGGACGAGTGTTTAAAAAGAAGAGAAAGGAAGTGGAGAGAGAAAAGAGAAAATGAGTGGATTAGGGATAATGGGAGGCAGAGTGAGGAGAGAGAAAGAATCATTATTAAAGGCGCATACAGGGAAATATACAAATAAATCCTTTCTTGATTTGGAAAGTGAGCAAGATTTTGGGACAGCCCAAAAAGGAAAACTGATCAATTATTTTGGGACGTAGGGAGTATCATTATTTGGGGTGGTGGTGGTTAGTGGTGGGTAAGGTGGTTGCAATTGATTGGGGTCGGAAGTGGTGGGTAGTGGTGGTGGTGATTGTACCATTTTGCCCATGGAAAAAGGGCATGTGTTGTGCACGTGCACACTTAACATGGAAAATGAACGGGTGCTAGATTTTGGATCGAGAAGTTGAGAATACAAGAAGAGAACTGTAAAAATGTGTAAAGTACAAGGCGCAATTTTGTTATTAACCCAAAAAAAAAGTTCACATAATTAACTCCCATCAACACATAATTTCTAAAGAATGAGGACGCAACATAACTTTACTTAGCCTTCTCATTTTTCCCCTAAACCCTCGAAATATCGATCTCGGCTCAATGCTCAAGCAACATTAATTTTTGGAAAATTGTCAGAAGCAACTTTGAAGGAGCACCTAGGTCATCAGTTATTATAACAAACATTGGTCATAGTGCAGATTTTATCCAAATGGAGTGAGTAATAAACGCGTATTTCCTAAAAGTTATAATCAGTATTAGTAGTTAAGTATCAAAAAAACAATTGGCACATTGCATCTCGCAATCACCTCTGCGATGAGCTAAGGCAGTAATATACTACCTTTGTAGGTTCAATGATCTAAAGTAAAACACATTCACGACTTTCAACAGAAGACAGATTTTTAGTACTTCGAAATGACGGAAACAGCTGCTCAGAGTCAGGAAAGAAGTGAGGGATTTTTCTGAAATTGGTACAAGAATAGGATGTTACTAAGAGAGATCAACTCTAAACAATTTAGTATGAGGGTAAAAATCTAAAAGGGTTAAATGTAGGAGAGTGTACGAGTTGAATATCATGTAATGTTGCAATGTATCGGCATTGTATAGATATTCCTGATATTTAATTAGGAAAATAAAGCGATTTTCTAAATTCAAAAGTCACAGCATTATCACATAAATAACCTGTCAGGATTTTCATGCAGAAGGTATAACCAATTTTTTGTCTCTGTAAAATTCCCCAAATGGATGCTCATAGACTTCAGTATTAGTGTTCTTGTTATAAAAAGTATGAGCTGGAAAGTAAGATATTCTTTTCCTCAATTGCCCCAGTAAGAGTCCAGCAAAAAACAAAAGACAAGGAAAACAAGGACAAAGTTTTGTAACTTACTATAGCCCTTTCAGCTACCATATGGCGAGGTAATCGCCTCAAGGTCCCTTCAATATCATCACTTTCTTTGTAGTACTCCCGTAAACACCTAATGGATTCCTTTTGTATTTCAAGCTTTGAGTTAAGAATAAAGTGCAAAGTCGAAACTCAGGACAGGCAAAAGCCTGCTCTGAAGTTGGGTTAGAAACCTCTAATGCATATATATGCTACTAATAAAGGATATCCCCTTCTCTTGGATCAAGAATCATGTTCACTGCAGATTTCCACTCTCCTCGAAGTAATGTAGCTCCAATAAGGTGCGTTGGCACAGATCCGCTTCCAAATCGCTGCACCAATTGCAAAATAACACAAAATCATATAGATGGACTGCAGTATCAAAGGTATACAAATTATGAATCATTTCCTCTCCTATTAAAGGCCACACATGTGTTGCTGGGCCAATAAACCTTGAAGGTCAAAAAATTCAGTTAAGATGAGCGAATTGTCATATTTCAAGCAAAATGACATCGTTTAACCTAGAAAAAATTCTAAAACTTAACGCACTTCAACAAGTGCATTTCCTTTCTGGTGGTTAGAAAGGGATTTTAAAAAATTTTCTAAGGAGCTATTCGTGGGTCATGCATCAATAGGGATGGCAATGGGACGGGTCGGATGCGGATCTTCTAAAATCCGAACCCGCCCCGCTTGTAATGGAACTTCGCCCCCCCCCGCCACCGGGTTATTTATGTGAAATACCATAACCGATCCTATGAGAATGTAGAAAACCCGCACCCGCACCCGCCCCGCCCCGCTCTCGCTGTAGCACGCGAAAAACATGTACCCCTGAAACACGAGTTTATCTCTAAGATTTCAAGCATTAAAGCAGATACAATGAAATCTGAAATCGGATCAGCAACTCAGGTAGTGGCATGACACTGCAGCGAGATCTGGAAACTCATTCCGAACTGAGCGAGTTCTTGACTCTTGATTCTTAGTCTCTCCAATTGAGCTAGGGCTTTCAACCTCTGAAATCTGAATCGACGGAATTGGCTGGAACTACAAGTTGAATTCAGGAGTTGAATAAGTGATAAGGAGAGAAGACGGCAGCGGCACCGGCGTAGCCTTCGGCAGAGAAGAAGGCAGCGGCGCGGCGTAGCCTTCGGCAGAGCCGTCGATAGCTTGTGGCCATGTGGTGGAGCCGTCGCAAGCTCGTGGCCGTGCGGTGGAGAGTGGGCAGAGTCGGTGGCTGAGTGAGAGAGCCAGAGAGAAGGTTGGGATCTAAGGTTTGGGAGGAAAAGAACATATATATATAGTACAGGATGGATGGCTAAGATCAATTGATATATTAGGGTAAGTATACCGGGGCGGGGTGGGCAAAATACCATACCCTGTCCTAACCCGCCACGGGTTTTTTTTTAAATACCATACCCGCCCCATAGTCCGGTCAAAGTCAAAAAAACCCGCTCCTAACGGGGCGGAGCGGGGCGGATATCTGCCGGATCGGATTTAAATTGCCATCCCTAAATTCAATAGTCCAGGATTGGAACATTTCTAAGGAGCTATTTCATGTGTCATTCACCAGTGCCCTGACTCAGGGATTGACAGTTATATTGAGTGACAATACAATCTTCCGACTTCATATTTATGTTCTGTTTTTATTATAAAACCGTTGTACAGTTATTCGAAAGCATATAGCTAATAGATCATTCCTTTCAAGAAAAATATTCCTATTCAACCGCACAGACATATATCACCAGCAATTCACATGTTTCAAGAGCTACTAGTACGTTCCCTCGATGCCACAGCATTCGTAAAGTAATCTAAATCTATCCCCCTTTGCACAGAGTTGCATCTATGCACATGGCATGCGTCCAGCCGTAGTTTTCTGCCAGACCTTGCAGATATAGAAAATCATTCAGCATAATTTGGGACCTCCAGTTTACCCCAAAAAATTACAGGTTCGGCTCTCCTTGATTTTATAAACGGCAAGGAACGCTTTTCTGTATCCCAAAATAAAATGTGAACCAACCATTTCTTGTGGAAAGATAGAGGATTTTTAGTTGACCAACAGGCTTTAGCAGGAAGATTCTCCGGGGCATATCCAAAGGAATTCAAACAGATCATGAAGGGAAAGATGGATTAAAAGGTCTATTAGTTGGAAAAGAATGTACTTGTAAACCGAAGTAGTTGATAAACCCATGCTTTCCCAAGGCATCTGCAGATGCTTTAATGTTGTCTTCAGAATCTGCGACCACACCCCTACAGAGATATGCAAAACCAGCATGTGCATTCTATGAGATGTTGAACATGAAGATTCAAAATTGCTTTCCCTTGACAGGATAAACAATAAGAGCTAAGAGGCTGCATAACTAAATGAAACAGGGGAGTACTCTTGCCTCAACGTAATTGTAAATCGGTTCCCATGCAGCTGTCCAAGCAAAAGCCCTTCTCTCACATGGCTGCAAGAAAATACGGTCAAAATCTTCATCGCATGCACAAGAATGTGATGGAAAGCAAACTAAGAACTCTAATTTATAGAACATACCAGAAGTCACCAACTTTTATACCAATTAACCTCTCATTAAGAGCAGCTACTCTACTTGCAGACTGCTTGAAAACAGTAACCTGTGACATGAAAACAAAAAAGTATACCCAAAGTCACCAACTTAGTACCGATCAACCAACCACTAAAAACAGCTAATTGCTGTCTGAAAAAATATCCTGTGCTATGAATAATGCTATGTGAAGTGGGAGACTACGGCTGGGGCCCAAGTGCATTCTGGGCAAATAGAGAGGATGGTAAAGATAATGCATACATAGATGGAAGTTTTTTAATGTTAACGAACACTGTAAGACCGTGGCATCCATGGGGCTTTCCCTTGGACAGCAATTTGAAGTCAAAGCAACTTCCAATGTGGCATCACTGCTTGCTGTGCTGATCTTGCAAGTAGTTGAGATCCCACAGTTTGCTCATTGTGTACATCAAGTGGCGGAAGTATTTATTGTTTAATATTGAAAAAATAATGCCCAGTGTGGTGTTTATGCTTCAAATAGGATCTATATCCATATTTTTCTAGTAGTAAGAGAAAAATAGAGATCATTTTGACATTCTATTAGCATCATCATCATCCAAGCCTTTGTCCCAAACTGTTGGGGTCGGCTACATGAATCCTTTTCTTACATCCCCTATCAGAGCACATGTTCTACGATAGATTCTAGCAATCAAGTCTTTTCTCACTACTTCTCCCAAAGTTTTCCGTGGTCTACCCTACCTCGTCTTACACCATCGACGTGGCACAAATCACTTTTTCTTCCGCGGGCATCTGAAGGCTTGCGTTGAATATGACCAAACCATCTCGAGCGATGTTCCCCTATGTTACATGGACTCTTCAAAATGCGTGAAGTACCCGTGCCGAACACTCGACACTTGAACATGGGTATGGGATATGTGTCCGACACATCCAATAGGATATGCCACTAAGAACACTATATTATAGTGTTTATTTTAGTTCGTTATTGCTTTGAGATGATCTTAATTTAAATTAAAATGATATATGTAACTTAAACGATGTAAACCAATGAAGAAGTAAAATACAAGAATAGATGGGAATATTTTGCCGTGTCCCCGTGTCTTGGGCTTTGAGAAATAGACGAATCCGACACTCGGACACGTATCCGACTCGGACACTCGTCCCGAGTCCACGTAACATAGATGTTCCCTCATCTTTTCCTCAACCGGTGCCACCCCCTACTTTGTTGCGGATATCCTCAATTCTTATTTTACCCCTCCTTGTTGGGCTGCACATCGAGCTAAGCATTCTCATTTCAGCTAAGCTCATCTTATGTGTATGGTGCTCTTAGGTTCCCAACATTCTGATCTACAACATTATTCACCTCACTACCAAGCTATAAAATTCTCCCTTCAACTTGAGAGAGAAGTTGCAGTCGCACAACACCTCGAAAGCAAACCTCCACTTTAGCCAGCGTACTCATATCTATGGGCAAATCCTTGTCAATCTCCCTCCTTGTGCATCACTGATCCAAGATACCTATAGATACCTTTCTCAAGTGCTTGTTGACCATCCATACTTACCTCCCCCCTGGACCTCCTCCTAGTTATACTAAAGTTGCATTCCCAGTTCTTTGTCTTGGTCTTGCTTAACCTAGAGCCTTGCATTGTTAAAGTACTTCTCCATAACTCCAAATTAGTGTTTATTCCTACTCAAGTCTCATCAATAAAATCCATATCATCCGCAAACAACATACACCATGGCGCCTCATCCTCAATATCCTTGGTAAACTCATCCATAACCAGATCAAATAGACATGGGCTTAAAGCTCAACCTTGGTGAAGTCCAATCGTAATTTAGAGCTCACTGGTAATTCCCTCAGTTGATCTCACACTAGCTTTCGTCCATCATAAAGAGATATGGGCTTAAAGCTGACGCTTGGTGAAGTCCAATCGTAATTGGGAACTCAGTAGTTGTTCCCTCAGTTGTTCTCACATCAATTGTTGCTTCGTCATACATATCCTTAGTCACATGAACATACTTGTAACGCACTCCTTTCCTCTCAAGGGACTACCAGATAACTTCCTTCGTACCTTGTCGTATGCTTTTTCCAAAATCTATGGATACCAAGTGCAACACTTTTCTCTAAATCTATACAGTAATTGTCTAATCAAGAACCATATAACTTCCTTCGTACCTTGTCGTAAGCTTTTTCCGAAGTCTATGGATACCAAGTGCAACACTTTTCTCTAAATCTATACAGTAATCGTCTAATCAAGAATATAGATTCTATAGTGGATCTCCCAGGCATAAAACCAAAATGATTTTCAGTTACTGTTAGTCTCCCTTCTTATTTTATGTTTAATTATCCTCTCCCAAAGCTTCATAGTGCAACTCATAGCCTGATCCCTTTATGGTTGTTGCAACTTTAGATATCGCCTTTATTTTTATATAGAGGTATCGAAGTGCTTTCCTCCACAGATCTTGTTAAACAACTTGGTCAATTAATCTATGCCCACATCATCCAAGATTCTGCAATATGTTCTAATTGTACGAAAAAACCTCAGATTAGTACCAATGTACCATCAAATGAGTCTTTGAGTACTCCTAAATTACCTTCAGTTTCTCCATTAAACAACATATCAAAGTAACTTCTGTATCTCTCTGCAACCTCGTCTTTTTTCGCTAGTAACCTTCGATTGATACACTATATGATTCAAGTTTCAGCTTCTCCCTTACCTTAGATGGCTTGTAGATCCCTTTTTCACCATCTTTAGTACCCAACCTTTGGCATAGACTTTCATCAGCTTTACCTCTAGCTTCTCTTACTGCCTTCTTTGCTTCCTTCCCAGCCACCTTATACTTTTCGCAGTTCTCTCCATTGTTGGACTTTTGCAGTCCTTTACAATACTCCCTGTTTAACTTAATTGCTTTCCGGACCTCCTCATTCCACCACCAAATTTCTTTATCAACAGGGCCATTTCCTTTGGACTATCCAAGGACCTCTCTAGCAAGCCTCCTAACGCAAGTAGATATCTCAGTCCACATCAAATCAGGCTCGTCGTCCAGATCCCACAGTCCCTCCATAATCAAATCAAACTATCCTTAAAAGTGGTTAATCTTTCCCATTCTAGGTCCACCACATAGTTCGCAGATGCCTCTTAACATTAACCTTCATATTCTAACTCTCACTACATTTTACAGAAGCAACAGCCTGAGTTGTGTAGCGAGATATTCCCGCACACTCTGTACAGCCAAATGAGAAAGAAGCCCCAGTTTCATGAATAGTTATTGACAACCCAAGAAGATAAACACTAGGTTTACAATAGACCTCGAGGACTATGCAAACTCTAAGGGAGGGGAAAGTGAATAGGGGGTTCAAAAGAAGGCAGCCAATATGGAAAACTCCAACCAACACAATAAATTAGGAACAGATACATAGAACAAAGCTTCTTTTCTATAAGTAGGTATGTAAAGAAGGCAGCTAGAACAGAAAACTCCAACCCACCCTAAAAGGCTTCTATTCTTTCTTTACTACATTCAACACTTCAAAAAATCCTCCACCCCACCTTGCTTTGAATAAAAAGATCCATGTGCACATAAAAGTGGGCATACACACCCTGGACACATGTTCGAGTACCAGTAGACAACAATAAAAAGATTCCTAGTTAAGCTGCAACACCTCCCACTTGCAAAGGCAAGGGAACAGAGAAAAATATTCACTTCACGTAATAAGGGACTGCAACTTCCAGTCCGAAACAAATTGCATCTGAGAAGGCGTTTAATTCGTACATTCATTATTTATAAAGATAAACCGTTATATATGAAAAATGAGTTAGTATAGCTGAGATATATTACTACATCAAGTTCCTCGAGTAGCAAATCAAGCAGGTTGTACTAAAAGTATCTCTCGTCATTCCTGAACAGATAATAAAAATTTAGATAATGCAAGGGGAAAAAGGTAAAAATAATTACCCTCTGAGTTGATACAGACCGTTTATCTTTTGTACCAGCAAAACCAAATGACTTGGCCTGCCAAATAAAACTGTCAAACTTCCGGGTGCCACAGAATAACTATAGAGCTTTTTATACGTCAATCTGCATCTAATAGATTGCTCCAAACATAACAAAGAAGGGGGGCGGGGGGTGAGGAGGAACTAACCAGCATCATTCATGTTTATTTGTTAGCAATAGCAATGAGAACATGGAAAACAAAGAATCATAACTCGGTGAGAAGTTAAAAGAAAGGCACAAGTCCCTGCATTAAGTAGTAAACCATACTTGAATGCCAAGCATCTTTCCAATCAGGCCTAACACCTCTTGTGTATCCTTGTTCTCTTTGAAAAGATGAAACCTGAAATTTGGAAATGACTTTCAGGATAATAACAGCTTTCAAGAGCAAAGCATGTATAGGGCCTGGTTACGATTATTTATTTTCTTACACATCTATGTATACATGAATTTCTATTTACTCAAGAGTTCTGACTAAACGGTGATAGAAAAAAGGGGCACAACGAAAGTGCACAGGGATGAAGCGGAACAAAAAGGAAAAAAAGAGGCTCCGAGCAGATAGAGCACACGCAACCTAAAATGAAAAACACCATCATACTCTATAAAATAGCGTGCCAAATTAAGGACTCAATGTTTCAAGAAAACAAGGAGCTCAATACCATAGACAAAATTTAAACACAGGGACACAACCATATAAAACTGGAAGCACATCACAAACCATGAGCGTTCACGACAAAGATATGATCAACTGCTATTTTTTCCTCTTTGCACAGAGAACCTTAGCTACGGAAATTTTCCTCTCCTCCTTAATCTGTTGCGTGCCAGTAAACTCCATGTGCAATCAACCAGGCGAGGAAAAAAAAATGTTTCCAGGGTGCAATACCTGCCAAATGGTCCTCAATGGAAGTGCTAGCAAGTACACTGTCCAGGACAATGTAAAATGACAACCAACAAAATACATTTGTTGTTGCCTCACATCTCATCACATTAATTGTTCCCTAAGGAAATCCATCTCATGTAACTCATCCAAATGAACATGGACAGACACTGTTTCCCATCCTGAAACATCCATCAAAGTTTAGGATTCTAAAGCTCGCTATGGCCACAGATACAGGGCATAAGAGTCGCTAACTTGTAAAAGACAACCCGAAAGCGAGGTTCACATCATACATTAGTCAACAGGCAACAGCCACACTCGCCTTCCATTCCCCACAAGAAATCACGTCGCAATAAGCCTCATCCACCCAAAAACTACCAACCCAAGGCCTGACTCCATGAAAAGCACAAGATGCCTTCCTCAGCCAACACTAAATAACAAACATCCTCTTGGCTAGAATATCGTGAAAATCTAGAACTGGAAATAAACTGCGGAAAGCTCCCACAAGCACTGCTGCAGTTGCCTATATCAGTCCGCAAGCCAAACATAAACCTGGACCAATTCCGTCGTTTTAATGGTATTCCAAACAGCGAAAATACTTCACTAACCAATTCTCAGCTCTCAAGTTAACCATATAGATGAATCCAGCAAAATTCTTCATTGGCTAAAGGATCTCTCAAGTCAAACTAAATGCTAATAGTTAACGAGATCTGCCAAGGTAAATCTTTAGCTACTTTTTCCCAAGTACGGACCTTGTCTAGCTTTACTTACAAGTCTCCAAATCAGGCAGGGAAGAATTTCAGCAAGCGCTGAAAAGAAAGAAGATGCATTATTTTTCCTGTGGCTATGGTTAGGCTTCTGAGCAATTACGGGTAACTTAAGACTCTGAACAACTTAAACAATGGTTCACGCACTCAGAAAAAGGATGGCTCAAAGTCTCAGATCCTGTCAGCCAGGTCACAATTTTTACTAATCTACCTGAAAAATCAGAAGAGATAAGAGTCGCATGCATTGCCTAACCTAAACGTATCTCAAACCGCTACATGATGAACATTTTGTTTGGATTAAGTGATAAACGATAGAAATAAGTTTAGTTGAACCGGAAAAGGAGAATGCAAATTGCAGAAAACACGAGTGCCCGGATATATTCAAAATTTGAGATGCATGCTTCACTTTATGCATAAAGCCTATGTGGGAACAGAGCGGGTGCAAGGTTCCAAAGCGAGGTTCTGGGGCCGGGGCATCATCATAATTGGATAATACTGCAACTAAAACAATCAAGGTTCCAAAGCGAGGTTCTAAAAACCTTGCGGCAATTAAATAGAGCTAGGAAAGCGGGCAATGTCCAATTCCTCAACCTCTCTGCAAAAAGCAGGGTTAAGCTCAAAATTTGAAATGGGTGGATCCTCATACACTGGATCACCCTTTCTAATCATGTAATCTACTTTCATGTTCTTCTTTTACAACCTTTTCCTTTGTTTTAATCTATGTTACATGGAATCTTCAAAATGCGTGAAGTACCTGTGGCGGACACTCGGCTTCTGGACATGGCTATGGGACATGTGTCCAGACACATCGGGTAGGATATGCCACTAAGAACACTATATTATAGTGTTTCTTTTGGTTCGTTATTGCTTTGATATGATCTCAGTTTTAAATTAAAACCATATGCATAGCTTAAAACACCATGCAAAACCAAGAATAAGTAAAAGAACAAGAATATAGGAATACTTTGTTGTGTCCCCGTGTCTTGGGTTTGAAAAATAGACGAATCCAATACTTAGACACGTATCCGACTTGGACACTCGTGCCGAGTCCATGTAACGTAGGTTTTAATGATTCGTTGCACTTATATAATCTATATCAGGGCAAAGACAACTCCCGCTTATTTTACTGTGTCAAATGAGACAAGTCGTGTTTAAACAAGGCTATAATTAACCCGCAAATAAATATCTTTAATGAAAAAATAAAATTTAATAAAAGATTCATTCAGTTGTATTGCAAGAGATGTTAGACCCCAAAAATCATCCATTTAAAAACATGAGAAACTTCGAAAAACGTATGAAGAGTGAGCCTGCAGATGCTCAAGATAAACACAACTTAAGCATTACCTGAGGAACTTGCCAAGATGCTCCGGCCAATGATCTGAACCTCTACTGTCATAATCATTAAGCTTATCACCTCTCTCTTTCCGTTTCTTGGGGTTTCTACCCCTCCCATTGCTCTCTCCAGAATTTAACCTCACACGAATGCACTTCGATGAGGGCTCTGGTCCATCAACAGTGTCTGTAACGAGGAATTTAAAGTTCTCCTTGAAAAAATTGTGCATTGCCTGAGAATTTTATTATTCAATATTAAGAACAAAAACTGCAAAATTCTCAGGAGCGATCATATATAAAAACCGGTTAGAATGAACTGAAAACGAACCGTCCGATGGGATTTATCAGAACTTGGACGAAGAATGATAGGGGGAACACTTTCTTTTGCAGGGGAACTAAAGTGATCTATTAAAGCTTGTAAAGAGTCAGCGTCAGAGTCACCAGCTAGAGCTCTAAATGACTCGATTTCAGCATCGTAGCTTTTATTGAGCTGATCCGACTTTTTTACATCCTTTTCCTCTACGATCTGATTGATCAAAACAGTAGATATATTATAATCAAGCAGCCCCAAAAATAAGACAATGGATACTCAGACATAAGTAGTGTGTCCAAAGTACCTCCGGCGGTGCCTCTAAAGAAGTTAAATGGACCACATTGCCATCCATATCAACTTCATTCACAATAAAATCAGAATACCTGAAGGTAAAAATTCAAATCAAATAAAAGGAGTAAAAATGCTCATTCTTTCATGACAGTGAACTAAGAACTTGCCAAAATTTGTAAAAAGAAGAGATTAAACAAATATATAGCTAACAGTGGCACAAAATTTCTACATTGGAAGATACACAATGGTCTTCTATTAAAAACCTAAAATAAACAGAATACCAAATGCAAAGGGGAATTAGTATAACAGTCGAATTCCTCTCATGTTCCATAATCAGAGTCATATTCAGCTTTTCAATTTTATACTTCACCTATCCTGTTGCAAGAAATGGAATATGATTTTGGAAAAAGACCTTTGCTTGAGGATGCCACGAAAGCCAGGGAGCGGAGAGATGTAGCAGGAAATGCCGACGTCAGCTTCCTCCATAAGCGCTAAGGGTTCAGCCGGTGGTGGTGCTGCTGGCTAACTAGGGTTTTAGCCACGCCTTCGCCAACTCCCAGAAAAGTCTTACAGAGAAGCCCCTGTGGTTTGGCCAGTTACAAAAAGGGCCCTTGACTTTACTAGGAAACTCAAAAATAGGGTTAAATACATTTTAGTATGTCAAAAATATACGGAAGTCTCGCTTGACAACCTAAAGGTGCAATTTTTACAAGTAAGGGTTTACTATTTCAATTAAACAATTAGTAAGTACTTTCGTCATAATCCCTAATTTTGAAGGCAAAATCGTCAGGGGCAAAATGGACAAGTCGGGTTTGGTTTTTTCAAAACACCCCTCGTCTAAAAATTCAGCTGCTTAACCACCCAAACCTTCCAACTACCCCAAATCAAGCTCCAACATTGTAACCTTAAATATGAGGATGATGATACATCTGTCTCGATTGGTCATGGAAAGGGGAAAGGAAGGAGGTGGGCTCGATGGTGTTCTTGGGTGGCGGGTGGCATTGCCTTCGATGGATCTGTAGGTTATTGTGGTCCTAGCGGCGGGTCTGTGGATTGGAGTTGTTGTGGTTAAGAAATGGATCAGTGGTGGCGGGTTTTGTTTCCTGTGTTAGTGGCTCGTCAATGCTAGTGGTGGGTAAGGCTTGCACTTCGGCTAGTGATGGTGGTGGTTGAGAATATGGTGACGCAGTGAGTGGTGGTCGGCTGTGGGACTTTTACTAGTTATGTGGTTACTGAAGTAATGGTGGATCAAGGATGCCACAGGTTGGCGAGGTTATTGAGGGGGCTGGGATATGGAGACGACAGTTGGTGACGGCAGGGGCTGGTGGGATGTATAGGCCGGGAAATGGTGGGAAAGAAAGAAAGGGAAATAGCTACAGTGAGCGACGGTAAGACCCCAAATAATCTGTAATAAAATTTATTGTTATGTTTAGGTTACATTCATAAATTTAGTCATTTTTTGGGTACTTTTGAATAAGTAATACATCTTTAGGGGTCTTTTAGCTATTTACCAAACTTAAAGATTTAAGGGCTAGCCAAATATGTTTTTTATCGACACTTTCAGTTTTTTTTTTTTTTTTTTTACAAAGAAATAGAAGAAAGGGAAACTTAGGGTTTTGGAGGATTGGAATTTTCTACGCACAATTGGTGGGTGATCTTGAACTCACTTTGATTATAAGGATGAATTAACCAATTTAAGATTGTGCTTATGAAGAATTTGAAGTAAGTGTGTTGATTAAACTATTTAGGTTTTGAGATTTGCGGAAGGCTACGTAAATCGGTGAAGATTATTGTGTAAAATTGAGGTAAGAATTATACGCACTATACCCAGATCCAATTGTTTTGATACCACGTAAAGAGGAATTCTTTTGCGCAATACATTGTGGTTACTTTTAGGGTTGCAATCTTCAATATCTGGTATTCGTTATTCGGATAGTTCTCTCAATATGGCATCTTTGTCGTCAGATTAAATGCTTAGATGTCCACCGGTTTGTTCACGTACTAGGAATTGCATCACTGTATAAGCCTCACGTTACTTTTCCTTACTGCTATCTTGTTTATTGATTATTGTGTCCACTGTTATTTCAGGTACTTTCCAGCAACCTCAAGAATTAGAGCCCCATCATTAAGTTGGAATTAGGTCATTTTTAGGACTTTTCAACCATCGGAAGAGCATTGATGCCTATTTTGTGACCCAAAACACCACATTAGCTGTCCATTTTGCTGACGTGGCACACCATGTCTCAATTTGTCAATGGTCTTCATTCTTTTGAATTTTGTATTCTGTTTTTAACTCTATAACTTCATTTTCGTCATATCTTAGCTATACGAATTTGGATTCAAGCGATTTCACTTTCCTTGAACTCGCCTCTTCGTCTTCTTCAATTGTAGTCTAAAATTGAGTATTTTTTGAAATTGTCAAGTTATCCTATTTGAATTGCAAAATTTTTATTTATTTTGACTCTTATGAATTAGAGATGATTTGATGTCCATTGGACCCTTTGAATTCAACTAATATATTTAGAACATTCACGTACTTAGACTAAAGTGATATGCGATGATATGATATAACAATTGCTACCGGTATGAATACTTTGAACTTAGAACATTCACGTGCTTAGGTTAACGTGTTTTACAGTCACTCATTACGTGATTGTATCGTATTTGATTATTAGTTCAATTATTCGAATGTGTTCATTTGACTTTGACGTTGATTTGAGCTTTGATGGGTTGGATATCCCGAAGTGAGATTATTTGTCGTGCTAAGATTATCTATCATCTTTTTTGTACTTTTGTTTTCATATGCTTCGTTTGGACTCAGCTATACGTTATTCGATACCTGGGTTGTACTCCGTGTGTGTGTGTGATCTTTTATGGGCTTTATGTTCACTCGTCACCCGCCCCCCCCCCCCAATTTCAGGTAATTAAGTTGAGACAGCGTAGAGGAGTTAATAGCATTATGCCTATGCTTGAAGTGTTCTTTAATTGATAACTCTTTTTAATGGCTTTGAAATAAGAGATTTGTAATAGTTTTGATAAGTGACTTTTGAGAACCCCAAAGTTTGGGAGGTGACTATTGTTATTAGATTTATGTTACAATCATTAGAGTTTAATAATGAATGAGGATGCTTTTGATTTGGGATATGTTTAGAACTCTGATTACCTCTTTTGAAGTTATGTTTTTGTAAAATATTTTAAATATATATTTTTCGTAAGCAAGAATTTTTTTAAAAATAGTATATGAAGGTCCACCTCTAGATCGGGGGCGGGACAACGGCTAAAAAACACCAAATTTGCTTGCCAATTTTGCCTCCAAAGTTAGGGATCTGGACAAGTACTTACTAAAGGTCTAATTGAAACTCCAGATTCTTGCCTGTGAAAATTGTACCTTTTGGGTCCTGAAGTGAGACTTTCGTGTACTTTTAGGGTAGTAAAGTGTATTTAATCTCTCAAAATATTTGAAAAATCATTTAAGTTGAGGAATGGCGAGCACCTAAGTCACAAATCTCCGCTTTGAGTGCGGATTTGAGAGCAAGTGTGAGTGTTGAGTGTGCAAAGATGTAGATTTTGAAAAACTCACGAGTGCAAGAGCTTCTCTGGAGCGTCTATACTGTTATTTCTGTATATTCTAAGCATAGTAGAAATTCTAAAATTTAAGGGATGCCCTCCAAGAAAACTCCAATTGCCATTTGAAAATATTTGACTTCCTTTCGTTTGTAACATTTAATTTGAAGATAGACGTGTTATCTTGCATGTCATCTTCTTTCTTTTTCTCTAGGTTGTTTGAAAACTAAAATGACAAATCACTTATTCCAATAATTTCCTGACCAATCTCTCATTTCATTTCCGGAGGATTTGAAGTTTTCAAAATCATCATAAAACTGAACCATCGAATAGCATTTATGAATTTTAATATTAACTAAGTTAACTACTCGGTTGACCACCGTACTATAACGCAAATTCAGCTTTGGTCACTAAACTATGATTTATTTTAAAGTGACCATTGAACTCGTTGATTTGTCCAATTATGTCATTCCATCAGTTTCTGTCAAGCTTCAAATTTGTCACTCTTTATTTTTCTTTTTCTCCATCTTCCTCTTCTTTTCTTCGTCTTTCTTCTTTCTGATTTCTTATCCAATGTCACCAAGCACAACCGCTACCAAGCACAGCCACGGCTCCACACGCAACAACGAAACCAACCCAAACACCAATGCCAACCACTAAGCACAGCCACCGTCGTACCCACAAACACCTTCTGTCCTCCACCATTAAATTCACAACCCCCACCAGTACAGTCCACCACAACCACCAAAAAACCAACCATTAACACCACCGATCTGGAACTTCACCACTGTAAAAAAAAACCAATTTGAAAAGAAAAATCAATATCGGGGACTAGATTTTCGAAAGAAAACAACGCAAACCAAAAATGGCATTTCTCTCATGTCAATCGAATGCCACAAACCAACACACTAGCTCTCTACCGCCGCAACCACTGCACCACAATCCATCCTAACCCAAAAACTAACTGACGTCATGGAGGGCTGGGAGCCAGACCTGCGGTACTTCCCGCTAGGGAACTTTGATGGGGCAATGATCACGATGGTGAGCTTTCTTCCAGAGACGATTAACGGGATTGAGGTCGCACTGAATTTGTGCAGTACGTGACGAGTGGTTGAAATAGGTTAATGCTTTGGATGCGATTTAAGTATGAGCCAGAAGGTGTTATGGTTGTGATGGTGGCGCTAGGAATAGCGGTTGGTGGTGGCAGTGTAGTTGGATCGGGCGTGGTAGTGGAGGGTGAGTGGGCAATGGAGGAAGAAGAAAAAGAAAAGATAAAGATAAAAAGAAGTAAATTTTTTTTTTTTTTTGAGTTTATGTGCTTGGGCAATTTAAGGCTCATGTGCCTCGCACATGAGCACTTAACGGGCGTTTGATTAACTGAACATAACAAAAATGACTTAATTGGAAAAATTAATAAGTCCGGTGTTCATTTTGACACAAATCAAAGTTTAGTAATCAAAGTTGAATTTACGTTATAGTACAGTGGTCAACCGAGTAGTTAACTCATATTAAATTATATAATTGTTACAACAATTTACCATTAACACTTTTATTTAAGCCTACAAATTTCTTATTTCTTCTCTTTTAGACATAGTTGACTGTAAAGACTCTTAAAATGACGCATCCTAATTAAATTCATTATAAACATGCATTTCATTGGTACATCCAATATAAACATAATTTAAATATTTCAATTAATTAACTTTCATATATTACTCAAGTATTTATACTCAAACCAATCAAGAAATTATTACATATTCTAAGCAAACATAAGAATCCTGAGACCGAACAAGAGAGCTTCCCTCCAAAAAAATCCCAAGCGTCAATTTTTCTAAAATTTAAAAGAAAAATAAATCTTATGAATGAGAGTTTTAAGAACATTTTGACCATCTTTATTTTTTATAATAGTCAATTTAAAAGTTTCATCTTCAATTTTTTTAGATTGTTTTTATAAAGTAACTCTTAATTTATTATCCCATTAACTCTTGTTTCAACCATTTCTTTTTGCAAGGAATTCAAGATTCAAAATTCTCTACGATTAATAATAAGCAAATTAGATAGAAAAATTTGTAATGTCATTTATTCTACTTTAAACTTTCGTTTAATGGCCAATATCATTTTTGAAATTTGATTTTTTTCCCCACTTTTTGCCTCAATTAATTCTAGGTATCAATTCTTGAATTTTTTGGGGATAAATTCAGTTCTAAAATTGTGCGTAGGAATTTACCATTTCCTCTAATCCTCGTGCATACGTGGAACTCCACATATCATGAGCTTTTACATGTTTTGATATACAAAGAAGTGTATACGCACTGCCTACTAAGCTTGTTCCCACAAAGCTTGCCAAGTCACGAAGAATGGAAGATAGCTGCAACCTATCCGAATTTTCGAAGGTATTTTACACGTCTACAAATTTATTGTATAGTACATACTATCCCACCTCCCATATCGCTGTAGTAGAAATTATAAAATTTGTTACAATTTTAACGAAATGAAGATATATAGAACCCTTTCAGGAAATAATAGAGCATATGGATATTAAGTTCAATAAATATTGGGCAGAATTGCCTGTTGTTTTTTCTGTCGCCACTTGTTTGGATCTTAGGTTAAAGTTGCATGGCGTGAATGTCTCAATAGTAGATATATCCAGACAAATACGCTACGCAGATGAAGCCATAACCGATCTTACAAAGAAAATGAGTACGACATTGTTGACAGCGAAATTTTGACAAAAAAAATATTGGGTTGACAAGCAAGCCCAATATATTTGTTGGGTGACTTTGTTAAAGAAAGCTAAAAAATTCAGCCTTTTTAAGTTGGCCCATGTAATTGGGCTAGGATATTTGGGATGAAAAGAAAGACTTTTGAATTTATTTTATTAAAAAATAGATAAATATTCATTGATAAGGCTCAAGCCCTCAAAGATTATCACATGTGTTCTTTATCCATCCATGAAGGTCCAAGAAAAAAAGCCCTGGAGTTAGATACTTGGATATGAGAGAGGGACTCTCTCTCGGCAGAAAAGAGGGAGGTCAGTGAGCAAAGAAGGAAAAAAGAAGAGAAAACAAAAGAGAAAAAAGGACAGAGGAGAGGTGTCAGGAACCAAAGATCCACTCAGCAAAAGCAAAAAAAAAACGAGAGAGAAGAAGAGGTACTGTTGCGGCACAAAGGAAAAGGAAGAGAAGTTAAAAAAAGGGAGGGAAGAATGGGATCAAGGTGAATCCCAATTTTTTTTTATTTCTGATTATTCTTTTTGTACTTCATGTAAAATTTCAAGTACTTTTTGTGTTTCTTTAATCGGAGGTAATCATGGACGTAATTAACTGTTGACTTTTTAACCATCCGAGAATATGAATCTACTATATAAAATAGTAAACGTCGTTGTATATACATACGACGAGATTTAATGGTACAAGATTCGAAGCTAATCAATAGCGGCGAAAAAAGTGTCATCAGACATATGAAGATCTGTATAACCTTTATCGAAATTATGCTGACGTGTGCTAGCTACATCATCGAGCGATGAAATATATTATGGGTCATATCTTAAGGGCTTTGAACATCCAGTGGCAAAACAAACACCAGTTGAAAGTATTTCTAGTTCTGCAAGTTCATCGACTTTTTCCTCTTTAATAAAAAATGGTTTATATGCATATACTAATCATTATTCTTCTTTACCGCTTGAAAAACAAATCAATTTCAATTTGTTAACTTTTTGGAAACAAAAGAAAAAATTATAAAACTTTATCCCAAATTATCCGGGATGTACAATCGGTGCAAGCCTTCACGAATGCTTCAGAGTCCCCATTTTCAGCGAGTGGGAGGGTGTTGGACGACAGGAGGAGTTGTCTTAACCTTGAGTCACTTGAGTTATGTATATGTTGGAAGGATTATCTCGATGCAAAATACCTAGAGCTAGATAAACCGGTTGATGATATGAGGAGCACTAGTTCGAGCGTCGAAGATCTTCTGGGTGATTAGGTAATTTCCTTTCCTTTTCCTTTCTCAAGTTTTTAGAATAAATTATTTCTCAAAATATAGTTTATATTTTTTCCATGGATTATTTTCAAACAAATTAAGTGTATTTAAAGTAAACAGTGCACATGATAATGTGGCTATTTACAAGCAAAATAGATATTTTTGCTCACTTTTTTTAGAAAATCATATATATATATATATAAAGAAGGAGAGCCTATGAACAAATTTATCATAAATTTGTTTTTTTTTTTCAACATAAAACATGAATAAAAATAATTTTTTATTCAAGCCTAGCCCTAAAGTTAGGACCTAGGGCTTGGGCTTGGACCGGGCCAAGATATCCTCCAATGGGCCCGACCTGGTTCTCCACAGCCCGAAGCTCGATCTGACCTGTTTTCTCCTCTAGCCCGTTAGGCCTGAGCTGGGCCGGCCTAAGCCCGATTCATTGACATATCTATTATCATGACTAACCAGTAGGCTTGGGTGGTAATTGGTATGCTTAAAAATTAAGTAAACAAAAATTTATGAGTAATTAATAAACTTGTATGGTAATTCATTCGCGTAAGAATTAAATAAAAAAAACTATTTTATAACTATAGACAACTCATATCTAGTCCATGCCCCCACCAAAATTTTCATGCCTGGGCATGGACAAATATTATTCAGGCTCATAAATGGGTTGGCTGGGTTGGACAGAGGTACGAATTTTGATAGTGGGTTGCGCATACACTACAAGGAATAAGGCTTTTGGCGACGAGGAAATCCGTCGCTAAAAGCCTTAATTTCGTCGCTAAAAGTTTTAGCGACGGAATTACCGTCGCTAAAAGTCCCCCGTATAAAAGCCCGTAACTAAAAGTTTTGCGATGGAATTTGAAAATCCGTCGTCTAATTTTGAACTTTCAGCGACGGATTTGTTTATAAATTAGCGACGAAAATTCTATCGCTAATTGTATTTTACGTATTTAAATTTATTTTCTTTTTTGTAAAATTAATTTAATCGGTAAATTTTTAGCGACATAACATAATTTTTAGCGATAGAATATTCCGTCGCTAAATGAGGTTTTTAACGACGGAATTTTCACAGACGAAATTTTTAGCGACGAAAATATTTCGTCGCTTAAATATTTGTTAAAAATCATCAAAAATTCTAAAATTCTAAAAAATATTTAGCGACGGTAACATTTGTCGGTAAATATCCGTCGATAAAAGTCCGTTGGCAAATACTTTTACCGACGCATAATTCCGTCGATAAAAAGTTTTAGCGACTGAAGTTTTATCGAGGATAAAACCTATCGCTGAAAAGTTATTTAGCGACGGAATGCATTCCGTCGCTAAATCTGTCTTTTCTTGTAGTGATGGTCTGACCCTTGGGCCCGTCCATTCCATCCAAGTTGCAATCGTAGTCTACATGTTATAATGTTGCTAAGATAAGCACATAGTATCGTTAGTTAGTATAACAATGTTAGCAAAAGAATATCCAAAGAACTACAAAAGTGATCCAAACATTACCCTGTTCTTTTATATCAGCATATCTACCAAGAAAACAACCAAAACAAAAGTGCAAAACTAAGGTAGTGTTTGACAGAGTTTTTGTTTTCAGTTTTTTCTCCAGTTTACAAAACTAGAGGAAAAAAAACACATTTGACAGTCAGTTTTTGTTTTTTTTTCCCTCAATTTTAAAAATCAAATTTTAAAACAAGACTGTTTTTGAAAACTCCATTTTGGAGTTTTGGGTTTTCAGTTTTGATTTTTGTTTTGAGATCCAACGTTCAAACTTTGTTAGAAGCAAAAAAGAAAAAAAAGGAATATTATTTTAACAAAACCCCCATCACCACATAGAGCACCACCACAACAACTAGACTTAGCATCACATTGCCACCACGGCCAGCAATCATTCCCCCCACCCCAACCCTACCACCACTGTCCCCACCATGGCCACCATCAATTCCTCCCGTTTGATGCCGCCGCCGTTGCCAATTACACCTCCACAAATACCATCAATCTGTCGCCATCACCATGACCCACCACCACTACCATTTTCACCATCACCACACACCACCGCCGGCCACAACATCTTGATAACCATAACCACTGCCGCCAACACCACGACCTAGAGCCGCCGGCCAATTATTGCAATCCCCCGACCACAGCCTTCAAAATGAATCATCGGCCGCACACACCCAGGACCACCAACGACCACCAATTGCCAATCAACGACACTGTGCTTAACGATCTGCCAATGAATCGCCCACCATAACCGATTTGCTGATGTCGCTTGCATCCTGCCACCAAGCGCCATCCACCGCCACGGCGTGCGCCTATCTTCCACGGTAAGGGTCCATAATGTTAGATCTGACTGCGGAGAAGTTGTAGTCGGTTGCGGTTGAGGCCAAGTTGTGGGCAGCGACGCCGACGGTGAATCAGTTTATGGTGGCAATGAGCAGTGGTGTTGTGAGTTCAACAGTTTAGGGTGGTGGTGTTTTGAAGACATTGGGTGCAAAAAAGAAATATGAGAAGGAGAAAATAAGAAAAGAAAAGAATAAAAAAAACTCAAAACAAAAAACTCTCAATCAAACACTTGACTCTTTTTGTAAAAACTGAAAACAAAACAGGTTTTGGTTTTCCTTTTTCTGAAAACTACAAACAAAAACCACAAGTGTTTTAAACACACCCTAAACCTCAAAAACAATTTCTGCAGTTTTTTGGATCCAAAAAGGAGGGTTGCATGATAAAAAATAATAATAGACATAAACAAAGTGAAGAAAGAAAATATATCACAATCCAATAATGTGACCATACAAAAGGTATGCTATCAAAGATCCACGCCACAAAGTTTGTCCTAAAAAAATACTTAGTTTCAAAATAGAAACATGTCAACCAATGTTTGAAACACAATGCTATAAGCCAAAGTATTGTAACAGGGACGGACCAGGAAGTCGAATCGGTTGAACCTAAATGTGATAAAAAATTGACGACTAGCATTCAAATTCACATAAAACATCAAAAATCCCAAAATATTAATTTTAAAAGTTTCACAAACAGAAAAAACATAAGAAAGTGACTTTTTCATATATGTATGAATCGATGGTCAAAGTGAAAGGGAAAGAGGAAGAATTTAAACTAAAAAAAGAACTAACCTTGACCAATTTGTATTTCTTTATAATCTGAAGATTTGTAATTTAGAATTTCAAAGAATGAATATGGAGTAAGGAAAGACAAAGACAGAGAATATGATGGTCTGTAGCACAAAAATTTAAAAATAATATAAACAAAATTTTAATACATTACAATATAAAGGCATTTTTTGCATATATTTCAAAGATTAGTACTCCTTATGCAAATGGTCCGTCCTTGATTTGTAAGTACATTAATACAAAGGGACAGAGTTACACATAGGCAAGAATGAGGAGACGGGGAGAGTGTAAACTCACAAGCTTTGTGCTTGAATATACACCTTTTAAAGAAATATATTCCCATAAAAAAGACGAGAACGTGTTTTTAAGTCTGAGTAGCGAAAATGGAAATTTGAGGGACACAACAAAAAGAAGAAAAAAAAATGCTAAAAATAGAAAAAAGAATAACTGCAGAATTGTGCATGTGTGTGTACGTGCGCCGGTGCGTTTGGGTTAAGAAAGTCAAATAAATAAAAAGAGAGATTAGGATAGGTGTGACTAATTAAGCATAAATTACGACAAATTAAGTCAAAAGAAAAACAAATTTGGATTGCAAGAATTATGGAAATATTGTTAGGAGCTGATAACACAAAATTTCAAGATTGGGACCGTTTATTCGAATCTTTGACTTTTTATAACTATCTAAAAGTGGAAGAAAGATCTTCCTTATGAGGATAGAACAAAAAAAGATCCAGCTCAAACAAATAAAAATGAAGTGCTGACTTCCGGACAGAGTTGACTATATTCTTTTTTTTGTTTTTTTTTTGAATGAGGGAGTAAATCTTATTTGATGAGTAGATATCATATCAAAAAATTTAAATTGAGCCGCTAATTTAAGGAAATAAACAACAGGATAGAGATGATGAGCCAATTCAGAAGGAAAAAAAAGGGAAAAATCAAAATGGAAGATAAAAACCAAAACCAGTTGTGGTTTTTAGTTTTGATTTTCAAAGAAATAAAAACCAAAACTAGTTATGGGTTTTTTCTATTTTTTTTTCTTTTTTTGAGAAAAAATAAGTGGATGTTTGGTAAAGCAGTTTTTGTTTTGAATTTTCTTTCCTCATTTTTTTTTCACTTTTCCTTAAAATGTTCTCTTCTTCTCCAACAAAACCATCCGGCCACGTCCATCACGAATCACCACCACAATCAAACTGGCACCACCACCGCTCTTTATCAAATAACAGATCTGCAACGACGATGGTGTGATTGGCAAAGGTTGTGGGCATGGTGGAGGTTACGATGATGACTGCAATGTCTGATTTGAGTGACGACGGTTGGTCGTCGCAAATCTGTAACGACGATTGTCAGATGGAGCAGATCTACGATGGTGCGATGGCGGGCAGGATAGGAATGTGAGTGGCGACAATGGTGGGGGTGGCGATGCTGGTCTCGATGGTGGTCGTGGGTGTATGCGGTCGGCGGTGCTGGGTCGTGATGTTGGCGGCAGTGGTGGGACGTTGGCAGTGGTTATGGTTGTCAAGAGCAGTGGCCGGTGGTGGTGTGTAGTGATGGTGAAAATGGCAGTGGTGGGGGGTCATGGTGATGGCACCAGGTCTGGTGGTTGTGGTGGTGCTCTGCGTGTGACGAGGGGTTTGTTCAAATGTTGTTCATTTTTTTACTTCTAACAAAGTTTGAAGATTCTCTATTCCACATCATCTATGTGTCGGGTTAAAAAGGCAACTATAGACCGAGGGAGTTGTGCAATTAAATTAAATCCAAAATTAAGTATACAATTTCCAACCGCAATTCCATACTAGTGGTCAAAATGCGTAAATCACATCAAATTCTGAAACAACTTTGAGAAAAAGCAAAAAATGTATTGTTAGTCGAGTCCTATCGTATCCAAATTTCCTTATCGTATTATAGTGCAATAACAACCAATTTATATAATACCATTTTAAACAGTATGTGTCTGGCTTGCAAGGGTAATGTAAGACTGTTGTCGTCCTATCAAAACGTATATGACAAGATAGTACTGCATTTAATTATCATGCAGTAGCCTAAATTAACCTTCAAAAGTAACCTTCAAGGTTCACATGGAAGCCGCACCAACATCATAATTAGCTGTTGGCAAAAATACAAAAAGAAAAGAAACAACTTCTGTCCTTTCTTCTCTTGTTTTCATCTGGTCGCCTTACATCTGTTTCACAACTCGTAGCGTAAATGTTACACCAAGAGAAGTTCCTTAATTTTACTTTGTCAAGTAACCTTCTTTTACTATAACTTATTACGGAACATGTAAAATTTCGTATCGATTATACATGAGATCGAATTGGAATCGATTCAAGTATTGGTGGGCTTCTCCTCTTCTTAAAATTGCTTTTGCGTTGGAAATATCAGAGTTAAGCCCTGCCAGTACGCCATGACCTTCATGTGGCTACCTCGCTGTTTCTTTCAGATCCATAGTCCTCTTTAATCGTCGGCTCGAGTTACGAGATTATCACATACGTCACGTTATGCATGAAGGACGATTATGCATGGAGATTTAAATTAAATCGATTCTTATACCCGGTGAACGGTTCCTCCCTCCTCGACATGTTTTTTAGATAGACACCATGCACTAATAGAGAAAAATAAAAGATGCATTGGGCCATCCAAATTGTTTTGAATCATGTCAAACAAATTGAGGATAAGTCTTACGCAAATGCAAAACTTTGATTTGTCGTACCCTGAATTTAAGTTGGTATACGAGAAATGAAGAAAAAGTTACCGAGCATTCAATGGTTTTAAAGCCATTTTACTTAGCAGAAGACTGTTTGATCAAATCTTGTGACTTGACAAATGTGCCATGAAAACCGTACGGCACTCGAGCTGGTAACTTCACCGAGGCTACTTCCTTCATATCCGAAGCTTTCACTATAACCAGCTCGGACTCCTCTCTCCTTTCATCTCTCACAAAGGTCATCACAAATCCTTCATCTTCTTCATCCTCGGCCTTGCCCGGGACGAAGCACGGCTCGCCGCCAAATTTCTGTTCGCCGTACAAATATTTGGTCAGTTCTCCGGTCACCAAATCGACCTTTGCGATGCCGCTACACTTTGGCCATGGCTCGGCTATTGCCAAGTAGGCGTACCGGGTTTTTCGGCCTAGCCGCCACTTGTTCACTTGTCCGACTTCCAAGTTTATCCCCGAGGCAATGACCCGACGGGTCGACCCGCCCGTTTTCACTTCTAACCGGATTTCGGTTAGTTCGGCTCGCAGCGGGTCATCGGACTCGGAGAAAATAGAGTCTGGCGGAGTCATGCATGATACGATAACCACAATTGTCATGTCGCCTTCCTCGTTAAATTCCTCCCATGCGTTCAGTAAGTGAAAGCAGAAGCAATTGGGTACGGCAATCCATTGGACTGCCGAATGCTCTGGGTCTTTTTTGGGTAAAACCCCGAACCGGGAGACCTTAGTCGGGTCATGGATCACGGGTGACCCACCCGTGAACAGTCCGGATAGCTTGAACACCACCTGGTGGTCCGGAATGATCACGTGACCTTCGGTGATCGCAAAGTCGTGGATCAGGGTTGGCTGTGGGAGGGAAATTGATACGTCACGTGACATTTGACCGCACGTGTCGAAACTGAAGAACCTAAGGTGGGGTCTCTTCAGCACATTGCAGCTTAAAGTGAAAAGCTCACCTGTGACAGGATCCACCTTGGGATGCGCAATCAATGGACATTCAACCTGGCCGTCAAAGTTGAACCGCCCGATCGTCTCGAGGTCACCATCACCGGTGATGCGGACGCTATAGGGAAGGTCATCCTCTGACATGGCGAGTAGACGATCGTTGAAATACACTAGCCCGGCATTGGCGACCCCAGTGCCTCGAGATACATCCACAAGGCCGACCAGAGCTCGAGCGTAAAACAGAGCTAGTCGAGCCAGGCCCAAGTAGCCATGCAGCTCGCCAATCGGCTTGGGAAATAACTGCTTTCCCAATGCCGCTTCCTGCAAAAGCCTGTTCGTGCGAGTGAACCGACAGCAGTAGCTCACTCCATTTTTGCCACCGAGCGTCACGGCATGTATCATTCCGTCACCATCGAAAATGTGGTGGCCGCCGGTTGGTCTCAAATGGGGGTTGGCCCCATTTCGAAGATATACGCCTTGTAGATCTGCAGGAATTTGACCCACCACCTCAAGCCCGCGCTGAACCGGGCACTCCTGAACAGGCGCAAAGTTCCCCTCCAACTGAACGGCGGGGTCCACCGTCCGGTTCAGCCTTTTCTTCTTTTGTAATTCCGTTATGAGTGACTTCTCGACCAAGTCTAAGGCTGAGGCCGCAAGTTTTTGAAATGGGTTTAAGGTAGGAGATGGATTTGGCTTTATCGGGTACAGCATTGGTGCTGGGTTCTGCTCCGGCAACGGCGGCGGCTTTGCCGGCGATGATGGTAGGATTTTCTGTGCTGGGCTGAGCAGCATTTTGCATGTGAATGGTGGTGAAAGGGTTGTTAGAAGCTCTTTTTTTGGCGTGTGTAGTTCAGTACAGACTCTGTACTGGGCACAGAAATGGTGAGAGGCTTGCATGGTGAAGGATGTGGAAGGCAAATGGGGCATAGGAGGGTCTTATAGATGGCAAAAAGTGTAAATTAGGCATATATTCAGGTGTACAGCTTGCATGGCAAAGCCTTGACACGTGGGCAAAGGGAGGAGGATCTTCTCAAGAGTATCGAAAATATCTGAAAGAAGAGGGCCGACAAGATACTAGGATTTGAGAAAGTTGCTCCGTACGTTTACCATATTCGTTTTCTGCTTTTAGCAATGATGATGAAAATATTCTTTTTTTGCATACTTTTATCATTTTCTGTTTTCGTTTTGGATAAAATTACTCAAATAGTAACAAAAAACTGAAAAAACTGTTTTTCACTCAAACTTAACCCAATATAAGAAAAAATAGCTAATTTTTTTTTTTGTGAAAATGATAAAAGTACATGAACATGTTTTCAAACTGAATATGAAAATCGTGAAAATGAAAACAGAAAACAAACATGGTAAGCGTACGGGGCCGAGTCTAAACTTCTAGAATATCTTACACTTACGGAAACTGAAGCTATTTTTCTCTTCGGGTTAAAGTTACACATTTGAGCTAGGAGTGAGCACGGTTTGGTTCGGTTCGGTTTGAAGGTCAAACCGCAAATCGAACCGTTACCCATCGATTTGAAAATTTGTAAACCGAACCAAACCAAACATCATCGTTTTGGTCGGTTTAAACGGTTCGTCTTAATCGATTTGGATCGGTTTGTGCACTTAAAGACATTGTTCTTTTGCACACTACTAATTGAAGTTATATTTTTTCTAAATTGCATATAATCTGATTTCATTCGATATATAACTCTTATTGATGAATGGGAAAGAATGAGTAAATACAAACTAGATATTGGTCACAAAATTTTTGTTTCTAAATGTTCTTAATATTTTCGTTTCTTTAACTTTCAAGATTTGTTTATTTGGAGTTGCTTAGTGCCTTATATGTGTAATTATCAACGAAATGTTACTAAAAATACATTAACATATCATAGGTCGGTTAAGTTCGGTTTGGAATCGGTTTTAAAAATGTGAACCGTGAACCAAACCGAACCAAGGTCGGTTTGGAAAATGTGAAACCAAACCGTTAAGATCTTTGGACGGTTCGGATTGGATTGGTTCGGTTTGATCGGTTCGGAACGATTTGAACGGTTTGGTGCTCACCCCTAATTTGAATGACGGCAATTTGACTCATGTCGGTTAGCTAATCACGTAGAGTGGCGTTACGATTACACGGAGTGATATTCTTGACTTTTAAAAGTTAAACTTTACTATATATCTATTGTGTTGTAATTTCCATTTTTTTATAGTCAGATCTTTAGCGATACATGTAGTATTTCTGTTGTCATAGAAAAATATTGTTAAATATATTTTAGTAACAAAAGATTGTCATTATAACTATAACAACAACAACATCAGCAGAATACTTTAGTGGCTACGTTCTATCACTAGAAACTACTACAGTCGTTGTACGGTTCGCATTTCGGTTTTCAGGTCCAATAAGCAATGCTTACTATTTTTGACAACGCTTAGAGAAAAACTAACAGTGACGAGATTTTTACGAGGAGATGCACAAAAATACTTAGCAACACAGTCATGCCACAAGGAAAAATGACAGTGATTTTGGCCAAACTTTTGCTCAGTTTTCTATTCAAATCTGTTGCTAGAAGGCTGTAGTAAGGATCTCATGCATGTGTCTAAAAGATTGAGGATGTTACCGCTACAAATTAATTTCACGTACACATCTTTGACGATTTCATCCAACACACTATTCAGGGTAAATTATCAATGTTCTTTTTTTGGATATGAAAACGTATATTCCAAGATTTATTATGCTTTGCTATATCCACATTTGTTCTAAAAATATTTTTAAAACGTGAATTATCAATCTTTTTTGTGTCAAATAAACTGCAAATAAGCATGTAAGAACATGACAATTGAGAATTTATTCATATATAGCCTAATAGGAGTATATTTTACTTCTAATGGAAGGTGAAATTATAAACAACGATGACAAGAAAAGCTGTAACCTAAGACGATGACATAAAGGGCGGGCACGTGGCCTCTGAGTATAAGGTTTCCGTGGGCTTTGGCTATTGGAAGAGCAAAGGAGCTGAGCATCAATGCCACCTCTCAGGAGAAAACTTACACCGTTGATGCTTGTGGGACCCAAATGGCCAACATCCTTATCCAATTGATGATCTTCATCCGACAGCAATCGGTATGATTTATGTAAGGGCTTTGAACCATTTCATCGTGCAGAAAAGGAAATGAAGACGGAAGTAGATGGTGCATGTCAAGTACTGATCTAGCTATATTGATCCGAGAGCGGCTTTGAACCATTATATGTGTATGATGAATATGGGATATAGCGATGGAGACTTGGAACGAAGAATCTGGGATACGATCATCATACTCATATAATTATAGATACTGGTTGCCTAATTGTTAACCGAAGATCAGTTTATTTGCTTGACGTGGTGCAACTTGGGGTGGGCAGGGAAACTTTGCGTTTATTATTAGAAAGATTCGTGAAATATTCTAAGGTAGGAACATATACTTTTTTTTATCGCGAACCAGTTTAGAAAACGATCCATCTCTCGCTTTAGTTCTTCTAACGGCTATAAATTTGTTCTTTTTAAGTTGATAAAATTGAGCCATGTATAAATTATTCGCTCCATCAAGATTGGAACACCTTTCGTGATGATGTGGTTGTTTGTGATATAACTCAAATATAACTCCCAATAATTGGGGGACACCCGGCGAATCCCAGTCAAATTGGGAGATTTATGATTATCTTATCAAGATTCTAAAAGAGTCTTTAGAGATTGTGACGTGAACCTCGACGATCCTAACGAGATCCTAACTCACGGCCCAGTCCTACTAGGGCTCTCCTCCTACAACTATATAAAGGGGTCTACCCCCCAGGTATGAGGACAATTACACAATTCATGCTTTTTCAGAGTTATTATTTTGTAGATGCGCTCTGACTTAAGCATCGGAGAGTTCTCTGCCAGAAATCCCACCCGGCGGTCACTCATTTTCTGTCTTGCACGTCATTGGTCCAGGCCCGGGTTCCGGAATTTGCGCGGAGCACATTTTTAGTAGCAACAAATTGGTGATATCCGTGGGACCCATCAGCCTAGCCGTTTGACCTCAAGAAAATTCAACAATCGTATCCTACACCTCCGGCGGAATCGCGTCGGAACCACTGTCGCCACGGGCCTCCAGGATTGAATTGTCGTCAAAGGCAAAAAGAAAACAAAAACATTGTTCAAAGAGAGTTCATGATTCCGACAGAGGTATTATAGCAAAGTGCCGTCGGCAGCCATATGGCAGAGCCACCAACGGCACGGCAGCTCCATTCAAAAGCCAAAAGAAACAGCAGTAGCAGCGCCGTGCACGTCAGGTATGCTTCCCAAACGTTGCATAACCGCCACACCACGGTGCCACCGTAACCTACCGCTGCCACGAAAGGGTTGGTTGCCTGGTTCTACTGCCGCCATCTCCAGCGGAGCAACACCAACATCTCAGAGAAAAAAAATCAACCAATCGCCGCACCATCAGAGTCAAGGCAGCCACAAATGACCATCGTCGCAACGCACAGGCCAGCCACTGCATCGTCGCTCTCATGGGATAAAGCACCAACAGCGAACTCACCACCATTCACCACAACCGGCCGTATAGCCACCGCCAGGCCATCCATAATCATAGCATCACAGCCATCGCCACCGGTCATAACCTACCGCCATCATCAAAGGGCTTCTCTTACCACCATTTCTTCAGCAGTGCGACCACAACCACAAAAAAAAAGGAACAGAAAGAGAAATGTTGTCGTCGATCGACGGTGCACCGTCGCAGCCACTGGCATCATGCGGGGCCATCACCTCCAGCACCGCCGTCGCTTCATGGAGGACGAACCACAGTCGCGAGGAGTTGGACCCAGATCGGCGACCACCATCGACGACGCCACCGCCTTGCCGTCCGACATCACGCCCAGATCTGCGATCACCAACAACAACGGCACCACCTTGCCGTCCGACAGCACGCCCAGATGTTTTGCCAGCAAAGTCAAAGGTTTTATGGCCAACTGCAAACCGCCTCTACGCCGTCGGGGCACACACCGCGACGGGCAAATGCCGACACCGCTGTCGCATCACCGCCACAACTCGCTGAGGAACGTCACTGCCAAATCTGCCCAGCTAGTGCGGCTGCCACCCATCGATCCAGTCAAACACCACCGGCTCGACAGGTTTCTCTTGACGCCGCCGTCCAGGACCCCTTGGCGTCGCCGCCGCCGATCGCGACGTCTTTAACCGTTGCTCAACATCACCAGGCCAATGGTTGATCTTCGGTCAATGAAAAGAAGGACCAAATGGGAAATAAGAGAGAGGTCTATTCTTTCTTTTTAATACTGCTTTCCACCCTATAAAACAACATATTTATGTTTTAGACCCATGTGGTCTTATTTATTCAGCATATGCTACAGGTTTTAAGCGTATTAGATTTTTTGCCTATGAAAGCTGCATATTAATATTTAAGACCCTAAGGGTCTCATTTATTTGACCTAGGCCGTATACTTTTTAAAGCATTAAGCTTTTAACCCGGAAAAAGGCCAATTTAGATTTAAGGCCACGGAGTCTCCTTTATATAACATATGCCGCAACTCTTTGAAAATGGTGTATATTTCATAGCATATTTGTCGTTAAAAGTTAAGCGACTGCGATCTTAGGCATTAGCAAGCCCTCTGAAGGCCGTTTCTGGTGCGCCTCTATTAGCTAGACATATTTACTTTTTGGTCTACCATCATCCAGTTGAGCGAGTCTATTATATGTCTGGTCTTACCAACTATTTTGACTTTTTAAAACTCAATTGGCGACACACAGTGCAGCACACTGTCATTTAACTGGTAAAACCCTAATGGGGCCGCTATGTCTAAACACCGCTTTTAAATTCTGTGTTAACAACATAGTTTTACTTGTAAGCTCATTTGTTTTATTGCTTCAAAGGCTGTTTCTTCAGTCACGTACTTTTATTTCTTGCAAGGGTTTAAACTATGCCTGCGACCATCAACAGTGGCGTATAAACCACTTCATAAGCAAGGAACAAATTCACAGCACCCGGCGACTTAAAAGTCATGCCCAAGGTTTCTGCTGCAGTATCTTGCCGCCACAACATTATATATCGTTTCATGGTCATACAATGGCCTCTATCTTTGGCGTATTCACATTGTTGCTTGTTGAGATTCTAGTTCAAACAATGATGGAAGCACACATGCTGCCACCGTCTCTAGTGAATTAGAACTCACCGCCAGCTATACTTGGTACAACTGCAAGCTCAAGCTCATGCAACTAGCAAAGTGAATCTAGTTGCTTCTCAGTATAACAATAAACTACGACGGACTCCGCATCCTCTAGCTCTATATGCTCGTCCAGTCAAGCAGACAGATTATAGTCTTTTATATTGCTCATACAGGTCTTCTTGCGACCGGGCCCAACATATAAGCTAAAAAACCGTCTTTATATATCCACGCCTTCTCAAAGACCGGGGGGCTTTATATTTTATGAGATCATTCTTATACAGGCTCAATGCCTTGTGTCTTATCAGACAGGGAAGTTCACCACATCGACCATATTACGGGCTCCATGACCCGCGCCTTCTTATTTGGCACCGCGGCCACAAGGACGAGAAACCCCCAGGGGCGTGTACAACGAGAACTTTAAGTTTCGTCAAACCCCCGAGGGTATTTACATGAGCTCGAGCTCCATTCGCCCCCGAGGGCGTGTAAGACGAGAACTTTAAGTTCTGTCAACTCTCAAGGGAACTTTCGTGAGCTTTGAGCTCCATCCACCCCCGAGGGCGCGTACGACGAGAAATTTAAGTTCCGTCAACCCGCAAGGGTACTTTCATGAGCTTTGAGCTCCATCCGCCCCCGAGGGCGTGTAAGACAAGAACTTTAGGGGCTGTACGTTTACAAAATTCTGTATTCGTTTTTGTAATGATGATGAAAAAGATGCCTTTTTGTGTACTTTTATCTTTTTTTGGATTCGTTTTGGGTACTTTTTCGAAACAATAGCGAAAAATTTTCTGGCTCTCTTTATTCTCTGTGTCAGAGAATACAAATCATGTCCCCCAAATTTTTGCCATGCCCCTGCTGCTATCTGCATCTTCTCTCTCTCTCATTCTCCTTTTGAAACGATTAAATTGACTCCAAGAAAGCTAATTACGTGATCAAATTAGCTCAAAATAGCATGTATGTGTACGGCCCCCATTGACGTGATTGATTGTGAATAGAAAGGGCACTAGGGGAAAAGATTACTCTTGAGGATGGAAACGATGTCATCGCCGGAGACTATCATTGCGAGATGAGTGTCGAGACTGGTGTCGATGAAGACGGCGTTGTGAGGCGACGCCGTACCGTCGGAATCGGGTTTACAAAGTCGATTCGTCATTTTTGGTAGCGGAGGCGGAGATGGAAAAAGCACCTATCAAGGGTTTTGCTTTGGCGGTGCATGTAATGAGAAAGCAGGTTTTAGCTAGGGATGGCAATGGGGCGAGTTGGATGCGGATCTCCTAAAATCCGAACCCGCCCCGCTCGTCATGGAACTTTGCCCCGCCCCGCCCCGCTACCGGGTTATTTATGTGAAATACCATAACCGATCCTATGAGAATGTAGAAAACCCGCACCCGCCCCGCTCCGCCCCGCTCTCGCTGAATCGAAAAACATGTACCCCTGAAACACGAGCCTTCGGCAGAGAAGAAGGCAGCGGTGCCGGCGTAGCCTTCGGTAGAGCCTTCGGTGGAGCCGTCCCAAGCTCGACGGCAGCGGCGCCGGCGTAGCCATCGGCAGAGAAGAAGGCATCGACGCCGGCGTAGCCTTCGACAGAGCCTTCGGTGGAGCCGTCGCAAGCTGCGACGGAATCATCACAAGCGACATCGACAGCGACGGCTTGGTGTCTGATGGCTCGTTGTTGCGAGTCACCGACAGTGACTTAGATCAGTAAATGGTCAGTCGCCGACTGTGCGAAGAAGAGGCCGGGAGAGAAGAAGGAGGCGAGACGGCGGTGCGGCACCTTTGTTGTCGGTAGAGAGTGAGAGTGTGAGACCTTTGTTGTCGGCAGAGAGAGAGATTGATTGGGAATTAGGGTTGGGAATGGGGATGATAAGGCGTAAGGACATATTATATAGGTGTGAGATGGACGGCTAGGATTAAAGATGAGTAGGGTTAAATACCGGGGCGGAAGTGGGTGGCGGGGCGGGGCGGTTTGGACTAAATACCATACCCACTCCTAACCCGCTGTGGATTTTTAAAAAAAAAAACATACCCGCCCCGTGGCCTAGTCAAAGTCAAAAGACCCGCTCCTATAGGAGCGGGGCGGGGCGGGTATCCGCTGGTTGCGGGTCTTATTGCCATCCCTAGTTTTAGCAGTTTAAATCACCGCTGGGTTCGGTTCATCTTGCCCATCGGCCTGGGATGAAGAGAAGGTTTAAATCACCACTGGGTTCGGTTCGGTTCAGATTGCCGAGATATCGGAGTTGATCTGGGTTGATACGTGAGAGTGAGAAAGAGAGGCATGCTTGAGAATGATGAAGAGAAGATGTGTGCTTATATATCAAAAGAGGGTCTGTGCAAGGGCGTATAGGTATGTGGAGGAGTGAATAGAATGGGAAGGTATATATTTGTGAAGAAGAGCAAAAGGGAAGGAAAAAACAGAAGTTAATGCGCCTGGAGGATTTTCTAAATGGATTAAGAACATGGGCTACACTTTTGGACTAAGTCATATTTCAATCCGCAACTTGATGAACTGGTGGAGAAGATGGCAGGTGTTGGAATGGTGGAGAAGATGGTCGGGTGGGCAGGATGTGCATTTTAGAGTAAGGGTAAACGCGGAAAAAAAGGCCGTAACAGTAGTGAAAAGGGAAATAAAAATGTAAACATACGAAAACAACCTGAAAAAAGCAAGTACAAAAAAATAGTGAAAATAATAAAAGTACACAACCATATTTTGTAATTGGATACAAAAATATTGAAAAGGAAAACACAATACAAATACACAAAATGAAAACTGTAAACGTACAGCCCCTTAAGTTCCGTCAACCCTCAAGGGTACTTTCGTGAGCTTTGAGCTCCATCCGCCCCTGAGTGCGTGTAAGACGAGAACTTTAAGTTCCGTCAAACCCTTGAGGGTATTTGCATGAGCTCCGCACTCCATCAGCCCTCAAGGGCACTTATCGGAACTCTACGTTCCACTAGCCCTCTAGGGCGGTCCCTCGAGGGACGAACACCCCCAAGGGTGACATGATAGAGCTCAAGTTCTATCCGAACGGTTTAGCTACAGTTCTAACCCGTGAAACGACAAAGGATTATGGGAATTCATCCCCCCACCATTCTTTGTCAATTCAAAACCCAGCCAAGCGTGAGTGCAAGGCTTCTTTGCCAGCTCTTAGTTGATGATAAGAGTTCGCGACAAAGTAAAACGCAAGCATGATGTGGTCGGCTCGAGCTAAAGAACACACACTTGCACAAAATGAACACCCTCCAAGGAGAGGTGACCCCTCGAGGGGACATTCAAACACTTAGCACATGCAAAAACTTGCATGCACAGCTTTGTGCCCTTTCCCGAAAGAGGCTATCGTGGGGCACAACCTCTAAAGGATCTCGAGATCGCATGATTCGTCTTCCCAAAGATGATTCCGAATAGCCTATTTAGGCAAAATTCTAAAGACTTAGCTCTCGAGAGCTAGGGTTCTAGCGCTTTACTTGGGCAAAGCTTAAAGCTTCCGCTTAGGTCGGAGCACATGGAGGAGAGAAATATTATTACCCCTACAAGTGGATGGAGAATCCCTTATAAATCTGACACGTGTCTCGAGACACCAGGTATAAACTTCCTCAGCCAAACATTTTGGCTAAGGAAGTGGGGGGCTTATGATATAACTCAAATATAACTCCTAATAATTGGGGGACACCCGACGAATCCCAGTCAAACTGAAAGATTTATGATTATCTTATCAGGATTCTAAAAGAGTCTTTAGAGATTGTGACGTGATCCGAGATTGTGATGTGATCCTCGAGGATCATAACGCGATCCTAACACATCTGGCCCACGGCCTAGTCCTACTACGACTCTCCTCCTACAGCTATATAAAGGGGTCTACCCCCCAGGTATGAGGACAATTACACAATTCATGCTTTTTCAGAGTTATTATTTTGTAGTTGCGCTCTGACTTAAGCATCGGAGAGTTCTCCGTCAGGAACCCCAACCGGCGGTTACTCGTTTTCTGTCTTGCAGGTCATCGGTCCAGGCTCAGGTTCCGGAATTTGTGCGGAGCATATTTTTAGCAACAATAGTTTGTATTACCAAAAAGGTTTTAGCACAATTTTTCGTTCTTTAAATGAGGTTTTGTCAAAATAAAAGCACTACCAGCTTCAGAAATATATTTGGCTTATTCATTTTCTTTGCAGATTTTTCAACACTTTTCTTTTATAACTGTGTTTTGAGCACGGCATGAGCAGTGGCGGAGCTATCACCTGACGGGGGGGGGCCCTGGCACCCCCCCCCCCCCCCCACAATTTTTTTGGATTTATTTACTAGTTTTCTATGTACTAATATTCATATTTTACAAAAATACCATTATATCATAAAAATAATTAATTAGGGATTCCTTTTTTTATTTTCGACTCTTTGTTTCTTCTTTTTCATTCTTTTGTTCCATCTTCACTCTTTCAAATTTCAAAAAATTTTACTACAAAAAAATCAAATGATCAAAGTTAGTTCTTTCTTTTTAGTTTGAATTATTGTAAAATATTGTTAACTTACACTACATGCACTATTGTACTCATATAACTAATAATCACATTAATAATACATCTATATAGTAAGTGTTAAGCTTTATTCGCGCAAGATTAGTAATTTGTTGTTGATTCAACTTATCAAGTTAAACAAATCACTATGAATAAATAAAAATAATTAATAGTCAATTGAATAATTTATTTTGTATTTACCCTATTCAAGGAGTTACGCTAATTATAATATAATCAAAAAAATTTACGCCTTTTTGGCCCCCCTCGATTAGATTTTCTGGATCCGCCCCTGGGCATGAGTCTGTGCATTGGCGTTGTGACACTCCTAGCTGAGAGTGCATAAGAGTTATATTTTCTTATCATCTTAATCTGCCTTTTAATTAATGAACTTTACTATAAAAAAAAAAGAGATATACTTGCCACAAAAGCAAATAAACAAAAGGAAAACCAAAGAAATGAAAAAGGAAGGAACTTTGAAAGGATTTTTGACAAATTACATATCTTTTGATGCACTTTGGCCTTATGTAACCACTTTCCGGGTTGGGATTGAGCATATAATTAACTCTTAATTGAGTTTTCCCTTTTTAAGGTAAATAAAATCTGTTTGACTTAAAGTTATCATCTCATGATGTAGGATCAGAGAGTGAGAGTGGAAACGGAAAAAATTACATGAAAAAGATTGTTTTTTCTTTTTTGGGTACATAGGAAATAATTACATGAACAGCTGTGCTTTAGAAGTTAAGAGGCAAAACTAGAACAATGAAACTTCAGAGTCTTGCTAACAAGAACAATGCCTTGATCACCAAAGCATGCACGTTAGATTATCAATATTTGAGTAATATTCAGAATTACACAAGCGTACATGCACTTTAGATTATCAATTGTGGTGAATAATCCCACCAAATAAATGGTGAACTAGATCTTAGTGTAATTATGAACAATAAAACTGTAGGTAATAGAAGCTATACTGAGCATCAAGGCATAGCCGCCCGTCCCTAAAGACTAATTTTGTTGTTATGTCCCATTGTATAAGACTCGATGGTGCGACTTTGCACCGAAGAAGAAGAAACTCTCGCTACATTTCAGAACGATCACCTTGGTCTTAGTACAAATACATAAACTAAATAAAATGATATTTGAAAGAAACCATGTATTGCGAAGTACCTTTTGTGAAACTTGCAACACGCCAGTTTCTTTAAAAAGCATAAACACTGAAAATTTTTGGCTGCTATCTCGAGATAGCAGCCAAAATTTTTCCTTTTACCCCATATATAGCGACAATCAATCGTCTCTAAAAAATGATTTTCAAACAGATTTTATTTAGTGACGCTAAAAAAATAATGCTAATAATTGTCGCTGATAGTGTTAGAAGAAAAGTCACTATAAAAATTTAGCGACTGTTAATTACTATTATACACGTGGTTAGAGGAAGATTCTTACAATTCGGGTAGGAGCCAAAGTTTGTTCAAATACAAATAGATCCAGTTTGTGTCTTTAATACTTCAGTGAGAACTGGAGTAATCATTTTTTACAAAAATGTTCAAACCTCTTGAAGTGAAGTAAGAATAGCGGAGATATATAAATATATTATTATTATATATATCAGATGTGAAACTTTCCCTGGATAGAGTACACGTGTGTTCAACACGTGTCACTGTTCTTGATTTTGGTCCGATGTCAAGTAAGCACACTTGGCTTAAACCGGTTTGAACCCCACGTGAAGTAAACCTAATGCTGTTGTTGTATTTGATCTGCACTTTTCGGACTTCAATGTTTAGTTGCATGTTTCGGGATCTGCATTTTATTTTATCAATCAATTTTTTGGTAGCATGTTTTGGGTAGTCCGTGGGATATTTGAGAAAATTTCGAGTGTAACGAGTAGTTATATGACGTAGGTATAATAACGCGTAATATAACATAAGTATAATAAATAATAATATCGTTTCCAACATTTTTTTCTCTCTAAAATTTTTTCTATGCCTTCTCTCTAACACGAGCCCACCACAGAAAGGCCACGGTACGGTGGCCGCCCCACCGTGCTTCTGCGCGTGTGGGGGCGGCGACTGCTCCGACAATAGTATTTGTATAATATCCGTATTTATGTTTCGTGTGGTGGTACATTTAGCAGCGTGAATGATGTGTGGCCGAGCACAATTGGTGGGATGATGACGATGGCGCTGCAATAGGTGCTCCCCCCAGACTCGGCCAGAGATGGTGACCTCAAAGATAAGTCTGCGATCTCGGTCGGTCTAGTCAGATTTTAGAAGATCTGCTAGATCTTCATCTCCTCAACCGTTCGTTGGTCGTGACCGGAATTCGCATCGGCTGTGATCGGAATATTCAACATTTCTGATTTGATTGAATTTGTTCTAAAACTTAACAGTGTCAATTGTTTGACCTTAGGCTACAACATATTCCATGTAGCCTGGCAAAGAAACATTAAGCTATGGGTACGGACCCTTTACAAGCAAGATCTACTTCTCATGCAATTTGGATCCCCATTTTAGCCAACCGGCTTATATTTGATGTTACTGGTTTGCAACTTTCAAGAGTGCATGTCAATTTGAATAGTGCAATCACAAGAGGGTTATTTCTTGCATCTGAACTCCTTGGGCATAATGGATGAACAGACGGGGACAGAAGTATCCTACTGAAGTCCTCAAGTGAAATCATGTTATCCTCTTTCAACTCTTTGACTAAATCAATGGGAACGACATGTCGTGTCATCTTTAATCAGGAACAAAAAGGTCCAAAAAGATAGATTATTGCAGTTAACCAAATGGAAAAAAGGTTACAAGATTATGTTACCGATTGCTCTTTAAACTTAAACTGTTAAAGATCAAACCGGACCCAACAATATTGTATCATGATGCTTAAGCACTTCATGTTTATCACGCCTAAAAATCAGCACATGGGACAAAGAAGTGCTTGTATATTGATTCAGCGGTTGCTGCCAATTTAGTTTGATCTACTGAGCTCCCTTTAAACAAGTAGTTCATTTAAATGTTAACATTATATTGACAAAAGAAAGCCAAAGCAGTTCTATCTTTCAATATTTCTGTTCTAAAAAAAAGGAGGTCAAACTCAAATGTTACTTCCGCAGATGAAATGTAACTATCCAAGTTATTAAGATTTGTGGAGTAATGTAGAAAACATGTTGATGTGGTTGTGCATAAACATAGAATAGACGAACGAGAAGAGAGGTGCTATAGAACGGTAGTATCCAAAGGGACTACAGTTTATCAAGTTGTGTGCTGTGCGAATGATACAGGGTTGGTTTAAATAGGCATACACATGTGCCGAATGCAGATGGAAATGGTCGCAGATACGACTCACTCTTAGGGACAAGTAATGTTGGCTTTAACACCCTCCTTCAATTTCATGGACGTTTGACGTGATCAAACAAGGTTGAGTTTGTAACTCGCTGATCTACCGCAAGAATGCCTGAAACAAGGGCTTGATTTCTCGTGACCCAGGTAAGTGCCACGTCAAGATATCTTGCAGTTTAGGGTGAGATCTTGCAACTCCATTCAGTGAGATAATGCATTCAACTCTGCCATATGAGGTCAGGTTTGCCGACCTATATATGCGTAGGTCATGCCTGAGATTAAATCCGGCGAGCCAAGAAATAAGAGGCCCTGACTAAAGACCCTGGGGTATGAGGTGCAATCTGATAACCCATTTGTGTGTAGGTCTTGATAGAATACCCTATGATATGTATCTAGCTCTGGTGAGCCAAGAAATCAGAGATCCTGGCTTCATACGGTATAACCTGAGATGAGATTGACGTGCCAAATGAGTGGAGATCTTGACTTGAAGAGCTCAACGATCTAGGCATATATAAAACTGGTTACATATCTGTGCTTAGGCCACGACAGATACCCTGGATCTTCGTGAGGTCTATGCAAAACATGGAGTTGAAAGTTGAGCTCATAGATGAAATTTAAGATCACTCCAAACTGTTCCCTGAGAACTGGATTCCGATCCAATTGTCTTATTAGACCAGGTTGGCAAAGAACATATATGAGATTCACGCATCATTGCTTGTGATGCATTAAGGCTCTTGCCGCGTGCTTTCTTTCATGATCTACAACGACAGACATAAATTCGTATAATCACTTCTATAAGGTTGATTAACAATTGCTAGAGCGATCACCTGATATTTTTCAAATAGAAGCAATTTGAAAAGACGTTTAGAGCTATTTTTACTTAAATATTGACGGTTGGCTACTATTTGTGTCTTCAGAATCTTTTCCAAAAAGAATGAAAATTGACCGTTTCGGCCGTTACGTACTGCCATGTCATCCCTTTTTATTGTCACTCACCATCAATAACTAAACACTCCGCAAGAAACCATTACTACTACTTCACATATTAGTCACCACCACCATCGCCACTACTACTCCAGCTTCCACTACCCACAACCAGTGCATCACTGGCCACCATTGCCACCTTCAACCACACACTAAATGCAAAGCAAAGATGGGGGGATAATGCAAAAAAAAAAGCCGGAGAAAAGTTACAAAACTGTTAAACAGTCCCATCAAAATCGTAATCTTAAACCTACAAAAATAAGACTTAAATTGTTGTGATATTCCTTACTTCTTTAAATTTGATTAGTAAAACGAAATTTGAAAGTTGTAACTGAGAAATTAACAAAAAAAAGAGGTTAAATACAGATTAGTACCTTAAAAGTACGCGAAAATCTCAGGACGCATATTCTCAATCTTTACAATGGCAGACTGTTGAGTTTTAATTATGCAATTAGTACGAACTTCAATCCAAGTCCTTGGTTCTAAACTGTCCGGAACAAAAGTGTCAACCCATATTTGCTTTTTCTCTCCTCTCTTCTTTTAACTTTCCATCATTCTCTTCACCAGCCCGTCCTAGCTCCGGCCCCGCCACACTCAAGCCCCACATAACCACCATCACCCACCACCACTTAGAGAAGATGCGCCGCCAAGACCAACACCTTATCGTCGCTCCAACATCTGCCCACTCTCTTTCGGCCACCTTTGCCATATCTCTCCGACATTAATGCCACCGCTCCGCCACGGCCCTCTCACCTAAATTCATTAATGCCACCACTCCGCCACGGCCCTCTCACCTATAAATACCATCAGAAGCTCTGAATTACACGATTTGCATTCAAATAAGAGCAACTACTGTTGTTGCCCATCTCCGAGTCCAAGCCCAACCAACCTACGAGAACGTGATTTAAACCTATCACACCGCCAAAAACATCCTTATCTGATTGGGTATTCCTATCGTATACAGTATCTAGAAAGATTAGAAGCTCCAAATTTGAACAGCACTGGGATTCATGCAAGGGGTTACGCGTCCATAAATAGTGCAAGAGAGTTGAGGTTGCCCTCTGCTTGTCCTGTAAAAAGGGTGCGTGGTAGTGTTTTTCCTTCTTGTTGTTCCTTGCTCTATTTATTTTTCTCATACTCGGGTTCCTGATCAACCTACAAACTCGGCAAGATCAAGATGGCAACCGAGAAGTCCGTGATGGAAGTGATAAACGCAAGCAGCCTAAACTTCGAAAACGCTCGCGACAAGGGTAGCCTTTGCGGTCCACGCCACCTTCACCGTCGCCGGTTGCGTTTTGAGATCCACTGGTCCGACCGCCCATGACGATATAGCTATTGAGGATCACTACGTTCTTGCATACACTACGACCCAGAAGGGGTCTCCAAAGGAAGTGACGCTGAAGTGCAATAATTTGCCTGCAAAAACTAATTGCCTGCTATAATTAACGGCAAACTAATAAATCATCAAAATCTGATTATATATGTATGAAAGTCGGAGCTGAGAGAATGTTGTCTAATCATCGCTTACTTGGACACTCTCTTAACTCGTCATGTATACTTTCCTGTTTTGATTTTTTGAAATATTTTGGATTTACTTACCTTTTATAATAACGATTTGAATTCATTTTTTTTCTCTCCTTCTATCTTATTCAATTTGATTTGAATTCCTTCTTGCTTTTTGGAAATCAACCAATTATACAGATTTTACACTTCTCTCTCTTCTATATCAATACGTCTTACTCAAAAAAATTATTTATATATTTGTAATTTCATTAAATCCTAAATTTTGTCAAAAATAATTCTCTATATATTCCTTTTAATCTTAAATATTTTTTATTGTTTAGAGAACCCAATATTCTCCATATTTTTCTTTTTGACTAACATAATCTCCTTCCCTTTATGCTATTACAAGTTTTCGTTTTATTTGTAATTATTTATTATATATCTTTACTCTTTTCTTGGTGACCTTGAGTAATACAAATCTCAACACACGAGTTATTATTGTTAGTATTATCATTATAATTGCTATTAGTTAGGAGAAACTATTTTTATAATTGAATATAAAAACTAACAATTACTACTCAAGTTCATTTTTAACGACAAAAATTGGTAGGAGACATTATATAAAAAGGTGAAAATATATTTTTTGATTATTTTATTATCATTACCAATTTTGTTATTATTACTAGGCATACAAAACGGTATCTCTTAATAAGTACTTTGATAGTTGTTGCTCTTGTGTGCAATGCACGAGATCAAAAACTAGTAATATGTGAAAAATATTACTAATTGTCACTTGAGATTGTATATCAACTTGAGCCTAAGCCACACAATTAGTGCTATAACCGAAGAAAATATTGTTTCACACTTCTTTCATCAATAGAAGCCAAACACACTAGAGCACAACAACGTAAAATTCACAAGTAGTTGAATGCGATTCGGATTAAAATCCAGGCGTTCCTCTCGTTGTTAATGAATGGAAAGTGGAAACAGAGTAACAGTAGAGGATACGGGGAAGAAACGATTGTGAAAAAACTATTTTTACCTTTTTATCGTGAGTTTACGCATTTGTTTCTCTAACCAGAGAGCACGAGGAGACGACGCGCTTATTTGAAATCACGGGCGGAAGGAAATGAAAATGCTTTTAAATGCAACTTCGAGAAAAACTTGCCATCTAACTTGTCAATTATAATACTTGTTGAGAAGTGTTGGCTACATAAATATTTTTACCATGTACAATAAGAGTACAGACACGTGGAACGCTGAGAACCGCATAGAAAAAGGTGTCTGAAGAGACGCGTTCATAGGGGAAGTGGGCATAACTGTTGGATAGTTATTAAAGATGCCGCCAGTCGTGAATAACAATACGACAAAGTCATGCAGTTTAATATGAATTGCACGGGAAACAAGATTGGTATGAAACTGTGCAAGGAGGGTAGTTGTCAACAAATACTAGACAGTCATCAATAGTGATTGACGAACAGTTCCCATGAAGGCATAAAGTTAGACAATTGTCAGCAAAAGATAAGATGATCAGAAGCAGCAGTTGATAAGCGGTTTTCACAAATACATGAGGGTGGACAGTTGTCAACACGGACGGAACGATCGATGAAAGTGGTCAGTAGATAGACTGCGTGAAAAAGGACAGTTGGCAACAGGTGCAAGGCAGTCGATGACGACGGTTGATAAACCACTCTTGGCAAAGGATAGGAATAAACAATTATGGCAATCAAAGAATGGCTGCAGGCAAGTGGGATAAAAAAGAGAGAAGGGCAACAGAAAAAGGTCATCATATTCACAAATCAAACCTGACTTAAAAAGTTAAGTCTGGAATGCACCTATCTTTTTCTTTTCTCTTTGTCAAGTTTTCACGTAATCTACCTTGTATCAATAGAGAATCACGTGTGTTGTCGTACTTGTGTTCGGTATACTGTAAAAATTGTCTTTGTTTTAGTGGGCGCAACGTTTATAGATCTATTTAGCATCTTATCCTTAATAAGTTTCTATTTTTAGTGAAGTTCTCAAGCCCTAGAGGCAAAAAATATCTCACACTGTTAATTGATTGTACTTTAGATGTACAAATCGATTGAAAGTTTGCCAACAGCACAAACATTGGCATGCTTGGTATGGGACCTTTATAGCTAGAAAGGGAAACGATACCAAGTACACGTATTAATGGTGTAAGATAGAATGGTGCCAATAATGACACCGAGACCCATATTGCTAACAAAGGTAGTAATTTGGGTGAAATAAGAAACACCCAAGCCACTAATGGCACGACTGGGAATGGTAACATGAACACTAGTGTTCATAACTCAGGAAGCACCAGAAGGGAAGGTTTTAACGATGGTACAAGTTCTAATGTTGAGATGCTAGCTACCGATTCAAATGGTCAAACTTTGCGCCAGTTAGTGAACCAAGTTAGTTCATCAACCCAAGCATTTACGGCTATGATGTCTCAATTTGTAATTGTCATGCAAAACCAAAACATGGTTTTAAATAAAATTGTTAGTAACCAAGATCAGTCCCGTTCTAAAATAGTGGATGAGATGAGATGAGATGAGACGACGGGTAGAGGAAAGGAATGACTCTGAAGAGGAAATAATTAAAGATTTTTCGGGAGAGATTCAAAGCAGACATCCTTTACTGCTAAGATAGTGGTCGTAAAACTGTAGAAAGAAAGAGCTCATGTCAGTTACCAAACTGACATGACGGAGACAGATGCTCCTCCCATGAGGATTGAGAGTGCCGTAAAAACAGTTTAATGGTTTAAGTTCGAATCACCCACATGAGTCAAGTTGGTTCATTCCTCTGCCTACCGATGAGGGAGATCTGGGGTCAATTAAAAAGGGCATGACCATGAATAGATCTAAAGGCCCTGCGACTTGGCCTAATAATATTCGAGTTGCTAGGAATGAGATTGGCCAGTATGGAAATGGCTAAGGATTCGAGAATGCTTATACCCCTCCTTATAAGAGAAATCAACAGGGGAGATGTCGATTTCAAAATCCTATGTTTGAGGAAGTGGTGGGTGTCACTCAACCAAATGGTCAGGGTGATAGAAAACGGTTAGGTCCAAGGTGTGGAGCTCAACCTCATCATGAGTGCCATCAAGTGGGTGCGGGTCAAGGGTACATGCCTATTGATAGGCCTCTTTACAGAAAACTGTATCCTGACGAAATCGACTCGATGAAAATACCTAGGGGTAAAAATTTCAAAGTTTAGTCTTTTCCACGGGGAAGGGAACCAGTCGAATATATAGCATGTTGCAAGGTTCACATTCCAGTGCGGAGATGTTGGCCAACACGAGTGGATAATTAAAATGGTACCAATATTTACTGACTGGGGTAGCTTTTTCATGGTTTGCAAATCTACCACCAAACTCAGTGTTTTCTTGGAGGGACATGGAAGATTTTTATTCCATGCTCAATTTTTCAAAATGGAACCAGAAATTTTCCTGGCCGATTTGGCTAGATTGAAACAATTTTCAGGCAAAAGTGCAGAGCGATTCTTAGAAAGGTTTAAGGCCTCTAAGAATAAAGGCCATTTTTAAATGCTGGAATCAGAATTGGCGAATCTAGCCCTTGATGGCTTAGATCTTGAGCTTAGGAAGAAATTTGAGGGTATGGAAACGTTTTCGAGTTATTTTCCAGGGTGGCTCGATATGAAATGTTGTTGAGAGAGGAACATGTTAAAAAGAATTCATCAATGGGAACCTATTTCTAGGACCTTATCGATTTGGAGGTGGATGTTGTAGAAATGGTTGGAACGAAGCCAGTTACTTGTGAACCTTTGGTCAAAGTTAGGAGTCCTATCAGTCTGTCTTCGAAACAACCTTTGTTACAGAAATATTCGTTTGACATCAATAAGGCGGATCAAATCTTCGACCATCTCCTGAAGATCAAGTTCATTCAGCTTCAAGGCCCTTTTAAGGCCCCAAAGGATAAGCAAGCTAAATTTTGTAAGTGGCACATTACCATTAGTCACAATACTAATAATTGTGTTATTTTTTGAAATGCGGTTCAGGATCAAATTGAAGCAGGGTTCTTGAAGTTCGTTAAAAAGGATAAAGAAGTGATGGAAGTCGACAGTGATCCCTTTCTAAAAATATTCTGATCAAGTGCTCAAGTGGCCACGAGAGTTTAGAAGAAGACAATTTTAAAACAGGAAAACCACTAGAGAGGAACATCATTAGCAGAAAGGCAAAGGCGAAAGTGATATGGGCTGACAAAGGATTCAGTTCTAATATGGACAGAAACAGTGGCTGTGGCAGTAAAGGAAAGAAAGAATCATATGGGCCGATGAAAAGTCTAATTCCAATAAAGGAAGTTTGATGTTGAAACTGGGAACTTCCGTCTTTAAAATCGGGCTTTTTGGGGAACCGATGTGTCAAAGTTGTGGTTCTTCAAGTGAGTAGTCCGAAAGAATGTGGCGAAAAGAACGGGTGATGAAGAATTTAGCTTGGAAGAAGATGCTGCAAGAAGCTTATCGAAAGAGGAGTCAAGAAGAACAAAATTCCTCAAATCAACCAAGTATGAGTTTCAGACAACCGAATATGGTCAATCAGGTGATCTATCAGAAAAATGTTGGGCCAGGACATTTTGGCTCGAGAATGATAAAATCAAGATTTGGGTCGTTTGATCCCAAATATGTATCCAATAACTAAAAAGGCAAAAACCCTATAATGGCCGGCTCACCGAAAATGATGAATGAGTATCAAGGAGAGCCGAAAATGCTCAAACCAAAAGTGTTGCTCAATGAATGGCACACAGTCGGTCAGGAGAAGTTTTTGCTTCCTGGAACTTACCAAGATTTGAAGAACACAAAAAAGAAGAGTTCAAAGAAAATTCGCTATCATAATGCGGAAAGAGTTGGAAATTCAACAAGCTTAAATCGAGTATAAGAATGGACGTGGACAAGGAGGCCAATGTTGGCTACATAAATATTTTTACCATGTCCAATAAGAGTACAAAAACTTAGAACGCTGAGAACTGCACAGGAAAATGTGTCTAAAGAAACACGCGTTTATCAGGAAAGTGTGCATAACTGTTGGACAGTTATTAAAGAGGCCACCAGTCGTCAATTACAATACGACAAGGTCAGGCAGTCTAATGTGAACTGCACAGGAAACAAGATTGGTATGAAACTATGCGAGGAGGACAACTGTCAACAAAAACGAGACAATCAGCAGTAATGATTGATGAGTAGTTCAAATGAAGGCATAAAGTTAGACAGTTATCAGCAAAAGATAAGATGATCGGCAGCAGCAGTTGATTAGTGGTTTTCACATAGTTGATATAATAACTCTTGGCAAGTATAGGAATAAACAGTTATGGGTAATCAAAGAACGGTTGCAGGCAACTGCGTATAAAAGAGAGAGAGAAGGGCAACAGAACAGAAGGTCAAATTCACAAACCAAACCTGACTTAAAAAGTCAAGTCTGGAATGCACTTATCTTTTTCTTTTCTTTTTGTCAAGTTTTCACATGATCTCCCTTGTATTGATTGAGAATCCTGTGTATTATCGTACTTGTATTCGGAGTACTGTAAAAAGTTTCTTTGTTATAGTGGACTCATCATTCATAGATATATTTAACATCTTGTCTTTAGTAAGTTTTCATTTTTAATGAAGTTCTCAGGCTCTAGAGGCAAAAAAATATCTCACACTGTGATTGTACCTTTGGTGTACAAATCGATTGTGAGTTTGCCAACAGCGCAAACAAGAAATCACAATTATAGACGAGTTGTCTAAAAGAAATGTTTGAATAGGGTTGCTCAATATTAAAAGGATCTCCACTTCCATAGGGAAGAAAAAGTGCAGGTATATTTCCCTCTACTCTTTCATCATCTCTACCAAACAACCCTGAAAGAATTCAACTTGTAATTTTATTAAAGTGAATAAGCATGATGTAAATGAATTATAGGTAATACCAACCTCCATATCAACAAGCAGTTCTTTTTGCACCGATAATTGACAAAAGAGAGCCAAAACAATCTAATCAGTTATAGTATTATTCTCAAAAAGAAGTGAAATTCAGATGTCACTACTCTTTATCAAGAGCATTTTGAAGGTGAATCTCATGCCAAGTATAGAATTCAATAACCCCCGAAAACAAGAATGAAAAGATAAGAGCACAACTGCAAACAGGGAAAAGGTTGCAAGGAAAAGGGAAAAAGGTAAGAGCACAAGACTAAATATGAGGGATACAATTCTGACATACTCTGAAGATTGATTACTTTAGAGTTGAGCCCTTTTCCATGGGGCAAGCAAGAATTAGAGGCCACGATCAATAGCAAAATTATTAAGAAGAAAGTTTCAAGCTTCTTAAGGTGGAAGCAAGTAAAGAGAGCTTGCTGGGAGCTCTCAGCTTGTAGTCTTTCTCTAACGCCGCGGCTGCCAGAGATTGCAGCTCCGGGCTTTCCTTGTCCTCCTTGTTCCGACCTTTGGTCAGCTGTGCCATGGCTAAGGTACACTACATACACAAACAAAACCCACATTCAGTCAAACTGAGATTCACAAGAACTGTAATGTAAGGACGCACACATGCAGAGAGAGAGAGAGAGAGAGAGAGGGTTCACCAAGCAAACACCAAATAGCGCTCTATTGTTCTTGCCACCCGTCAAGTCTATGGTTGAGGCGTAATATTTCTTAGCTGTCTGAAGATTTTCTAGTCCACCTAGTGTGTAAAGCACCTGTTCAATGACGACAAGCAGCAGAATGAGAAATTATCGTCGATGAATAACTTTGGCGACAATTGAAATAGGCATCTTCATAATTTCGGATTCTGATAGAAAATGACTATAAAATCGCCAGTGGTATTCAGTTAATTGATGCCCTTTGGGATTGCAAAGCAGGCAAAATGCCTCGGGGCATGCACTAAGATATACAGAGCAAGGGTGCCAACTTTAGAAGATGAACTCTTGTAAACCACAAAAATTTCCATATAAATTTGCCTTCCATTGTGTATAGAGTTTTACTTTAATAACATGGATAGGTTACTTGTAAAACAATTTCTAATTAATTTGGTGAGTATATCACAGAAAATTAATTTCCATATGAGGCCCATTGTATACAAACAGCTAACAACATGTGACCACGTAGTAGGCCAGTGGAGATGGTTGCCAGGAGAGAATAAGATCCTTCGAAGATCTAGAAGGTCAGCCTTCCTAATCTCAGTGCTTTATTTATGTTAAACGCAACGTGTAAATTATGGCTGCACAGGATATTCATGTCTTGACCTCAGATAGCGCACTCTTGAACAATCCAGAGTGCAAAGTTCCCACAAATTCGCTATGTACTCTATAATTTGCAAACTCTAGGGCAGTTGGCGGACCATATGCAGAAATTCTCTATCCCAATTCCCATGGCATGCCAAGAAGTCGTTAAGGTAGTATAATACAAGGACTAAAAGACTTACCTAAAGAATAAGTATTTAGCCAGTAATGACTAAATATGAGTATAGGTATTGGAGCGTAAAAGAGAAAGCTCTCTTTTGAAGTAACAGAAGTAAAAGAGAGCCAAATGGATGTGCTGCCCATGCACATAAGAAAATACAAAGTCATCCTATCAAAACTCAGCGTAGAACTCCCCATAATTAAAAGGCAACTAACATTTAAGCCAGCAAAAACAAATGTGCACTGACACCGAGACCTAAAGCAATCTCACTGCAAGGGTAACCAGCAGAACTAGCAATCGCTAGGCTAAAAATTAAATAAGGTTATCTTCCTGCAGCCAAAACAAAGTATGCTCAAGAACAACAGATGTACCCGTGTAGCATATAGGGATTTCCAAGCCCTCAAACGAATTGATGCTCCTCTCCATTCATAAAGACACACAAAAGGAAGGCAATTTTCGATTCCAGTCACAAAAAGCAGCTCAGTACTTCTGCAGCAGACTTCAGGCACAAGCAAAGAATGCCAATTAGCTAAGATCCACCACGCCTAGGATTATTCAAGTTCAAAAGGGCCCAAACAGCGTCATTTAAGCAAGCAAGACAACTTGCAAAGGGGCTTTACTATCCCAAAAATTGGTAGAAGGAATAAGCAAAGGAAGCCCACTGACACTTCCAGTATGTAGCAAGCCTGAGAAGATTATCAACAGCTTGCAAATCCCACTGAAAACCTCTTGAATAGTTCAGAACTTCAACGAAAGCCACCCCAGCTCTAAGACCTAATCTAAAAGGCATACCTTCTTATCCTAAACACTGCTAAACAAGAACAGGATAAGTAGCGTACCAGTTCACCAACAAGAGTAACCAGATTCTCGCCATTTAGAGGTGCCACTATGGGGGAACAATTTTGTCCATCTAAGGATACTATCAGTTCCGAATTTAGTTCCATCCACTGCCCCACCTTTATAGTTGTAAACTCCCTTTGCCCAAGCCCCCTTCCAGAAGTGAAGTACACCACTTCCCAAACCATTAAGTGGTATTTGTGAACCTTGCAACTATATTTCTACTGGAAATCCTCAACATCCAGTTTCCCCTTAACTGAGAGTGTAAGGGGATATCGCGGAAGTGGGAACACTAGGAAGACTGCTTTTAACAGTCTGGCCCCACTGCCACAGTGATAAGGTTACCATCATTGTCTGGCTGGGGAAGGTTGATGAACACAAATTTACCCCAACTATTGTGGAGAGGCTGTTTCCGTGTTTTGAACCCTCACTTCCAAGTCACAATCGTAAATTGCTGGTGCGGAAGCAGATAATGTCCACATAAATGAAAATCTCACTCGCTATACATCCATAGCTGGATTTCATGTACTCTTAGACATGTCGTGAGGCCAACAGAAAGCCGATGCAAGTCCTAGGGACTGTCATAACTCAGAACACTGGGATTCTCCATCTTTCGAAGAAGAAGCTCAAACTTCACCAAACTGATCTGAAGGCCACAATGTCAGCAAGTTGCATAGCCAGCTTAGAATGCCAGACCACCCCCATTGTTTACCTCTATTATGCTCCAAGCTCTTTAGGTCCAAAAATTATTCAAAATGCGCCCTTGTACAAAATTCTGTGCGCACGGAGGCATTCTGTTTTCTCTGCATTCAATTTCTCCATGTAAAATAAAGCCATGAGAGGCATAAGGAGGTTAAACGTAAAAATGCAGAGAAACTATATAAACCTAAGAACTTGAAAAGCCTCTCATTGTTTAAAATCTCTTCTTTTATTTAACTCCTTTATTTCCTGTGGTCTTCCTCAATCTTATTGATTAGCGTACCCGTTGTATTTGCTTCTCCTGATGGTTGGTCGAGTAACAAAAATGTTTTTAATTCTTTGAGCAACCCTGAGATCTATTTTTGCACCTTCGCCGTCTAAAGAACATTGGCTGCTGAACTTCATGGTCCAAATTGGAACCTAATTCTTTTTGTCTTGCTTATCGCGCTGGATCTCTCTTCTTTCTTTAGCGTTAGTTTAAGTTATTTTTGTTAAAAGAAATTTCTATTCTTGGATGCAATCTTCCTAACATCAGGTCCTCAAAAACACACCACGCCCCAACAACCATCACCCCCAACACCACCACCCAGCACACTATTAAGCATCAGCAATCAATCATAGATCACTAAACAGATCTCCAAGAACCCAAAGCAAGAAAATGATTGTGCCATTAATTCGTGACTACATCCTTAAATCTTCAAACTTCAAGAAAAATGACTTCAATCTAGCTGCCTCAAAGACTGGTGCTTATATGTGGTGTTTTTGGGTTAATGTGGTGGTGGCTCAGTGGTATGGCGTGGAGATGTTTTTATTGGGGCAGTTTTTGGGGTGGTGGTGTTGGTAGCGGTGGTAAGACTGGACAGACAACTAACAGAAAAGCTAGATGTAGATGAAATTTCATAAAAAAGAGTCATTTATATAGATTTCAATCAAGGGCTTTGGGCATAATAAAAATCAGGATGGAGTTTGGCATAATAAACCAGTATAACCCCAGCTGAATGGCTACGATTAAAAATTCCATATAAATTTAGTAGCTAAAATAGACATCTATTTATGTGCGCCCACAAATACACATACCTAGTGTGAGTAATGCTATACTGACTGGTGGTAACTTAAGAACGAGGCAGAAGATACATGTGAATTGGTACTTTATGATCAAGGAAGGCAGAAAATCTGTCGATCATCATTACAATGCCCAATTGCTCGGAATTTATGAATCTGATCTTCAGTTTGGTGGGGATCTCCAGTGTGACGCCCAGTTTCGGTATCAAATTATTACACTGGTCTCTGCATAAGTGAAGACAGCTTACTCCGGTGAAGCCTTCCTGGATTTTTTGAATAGTCCGTTTAGGTGTTTTTATTAGGTTCTCTGAAGTATGTCTCTTGTACACAGGTTCACCCCTTTATTCAGTTTTCTTTAAAAAACAATAACCAATTAAAAAACAAATAAAGTAGGTGAGAGACAACGGTAGTATTCCCTCGAACTACCCTCCTCCCGTCTTCTCTTGCCCCCCAAGAAAAGAGAGGTCTCTCTACCCTGTAAGCAAACACTCCTCATATTCTTCTGAGACAACGACTAAAGCTTTAAGATATCTGACAGATAAAGTACATGCTTGGTTATCTCCATCATTCCCCGGAAATCATCTTGCTCAACGTGGGCGAAAAAATCCGGATGAGGAAAATGAAGGCCTTCTCCACATTAATGTTGCAATATACCCACTGCATTTCTGATTCCAACTTCTCCTCCAAGAATTCTAAGAAATCAAGAACTATATCTGCCTACCTCCAACAAAAGCATTCTAAGGTTCGCAAGTAGTGGTATCACCTATTAGTAACCTCATTAACATTAGCTTAAAAGTTTTGAGCTCACAGGGCAGGAGTTGGCTGTGTAACCAGGAGAACTAACGTCAGTAGCTAATGCGCTTCCTCCCACCACAATGGTATCCATGTCAAAATATCATGTCAACCCTGTTCTCTGCTCCCTAAGAGCAGGCTACAACAATTGCCTGAATTCAATCAACGCACCAACATCGATGAACCTAAAGCACCAACTAGGAAGTAAACCTTTGAAAGCTGATGTCTATAGGGTTGTTCCCCTACGGGCTTCATAAGGATTACCCTTTTGGCGATCAACCTCTTTCAGAGAAGGGAGGAATGAACCCCCAGCCTCCCCCGTAGCACCCAATCAAAGATATAACAAAAGAAACGGAAATAAAACAGTGTTATCCATAAGTGTGTTCCATTGTGTGTATTTCTGTGCGTGTGTGCCACATGAGGATGGAGATGCATTTCTGAGCCCTTGTGTAACTATTGTTTAGCACAAGAAACCAGGAAACTAAAGAAGATACATTAAAAAAAGTTTCTTACATCAGCATAGGCTAGGTGATATAGTGGAATCATAGGTTGAGATAAGATTAGCTCCTCGTAGCAGAATGCCGCTTGCTTGTACCTAAGTAGAACCAGAAAGGTCAGACATCATTTTGGAAGGAGGAAAGAGAAGAAGAAAAACTCACATTTGAAGGGAGACATATATTTCAGCAAGTTCTCTCCAGGCCTCATGATCTGCCATGAAACTGGAAAAAGGTCATACCATTCAGGCACATTAGTAACCCTAAGTTGACTGGGGAAAAAACTAGATGCACTGGAAAATAAGCCACTGTGATTAAGGTCTCTCACACTTCAAGATATTCACTTAGCCGCTGAATGGCCCCTAAAATATTTCCCTGAGCCTTGGTCAAAGCTACTCTCCTCTTCAGAATTACCTGATTAACATAACTTAGATCAGAGGGTAATCCGTGAACAAAATACCCCTTTTTCTCCTTTTTCTTTGTCTTTTCTATAGTCATATATGCATATATGTATATGTATATCATTTTGAAAGTTTTACAACGAAGTTCACATACATATCTGCAGAGAGGAATTGCAACTGCTAGCAACAAAATTCATATTATTTCCATTAAAAGCTAGTTAAGGGATTACTTGATCCAATGGGTTATCTTCTAGAAGGCTCACGTAAGCTTTTTCTGCCTCTGCCCAGGATCCCTTTGCTTCTAGCAACATAGCTTCGAGCCTACCTGTGAATTATGCCACAAAACATGCCAAGGCATCACAACTTTGAAAACATAAAGAAAACTACCTAGATCCTTGGACAAAATCTGAGGACGTAAATGACCAAACCCAGTTCAATTGCAACGAAGATAAAAATTTCGATCTACCAGTCTATTCTGAGTCCATCCACTAACTCCGCTTATAATCAGAAAGAACTCGGCCAATACCATATGACAAGTGTAGTGTGTGGCTCACCTAATAAACCTTGAAACAAATTATAATCATATTTTTAGAACTAAAATTTGCTCGCACCTAACATTTGGTTTGAAGTCATAATACTTCAGGATATTAGATAATATTTCATTACGATATAGTTCCCCCTTTTGTCATAAAATAATAGTCTCCTTTTGGACTACCAACTTTAAAAGGCTGGTTAATAGGCACTAATTAAATGTGCATAACAAATATTATGGGAAGGAAGAAACTTGCATTCCAATCATTTATTTTGGAACATAGGTCGTATCTGAGATTCAGGATTTTCCGATACAGAGTTGGATCTTGCCAGATTTGCATTAAGTTCCAAGGTGGACACCGGACAGGCGGACAGCCTTAGATTAGTTGTCGTCATCGTCATCCAAGCCTTTGTCCCAAACTAGTCCGTATCGGCTACATGAACTTCCTTCTTCCATTCCCCACTATCAAAGCACATGTTCTGTAATAAATCCCTAGCAATCACGTATTAATCTCATTACTTCTCCCCAAGTTATCCTCGGTTCAACTTGGCAAAATCACTTCTACTTACACGGGAATCTAATGGCCTACGCTGGATATCACCAAACCATCCCAAGCGATGCTCCCCCGTCGTTCCTCAATTGGTGCTACCCCACTTTCTTGCAGATATCCTTGTTTCTTATTCTATTCCTCCTTGGGTGACTGCCATCCACCTAACCATTAGCATTTCGGCTACACTCATCTTATCTTATCTTATGTGTATAATATTGCTTACCTGCCCAACATTTGGAACCATACAACATTGTTGGCCTCACTGCACCACAAGTAAACCTCCCCTTTTGCCAACCTAATCTTATGCGATGGGAAACCATCCACGTCAATCTATCCCTCCTAGTGCATTATTAGTCTAAGATATATAAAGATAAAATTTTTTGGTACTTGTTGACCATCTATATTTACCTCTTCTCCCAACCTCCTCGTTTTACTAAATTGTATTCAAAGCAGACCTCCTCCTACTGATTAGAGTAATCACTTGTATATAAATGTATACCGCTGAAAAAGCACGGATGGGATTATAGTTATGATTCTTTGTCCCCAAGTTGCCCTTATCAATATGGTAAATAATTCACATAAAAAATGCATGGGCCCTCCTTTTATTCTTACCCCGTCTGAACGTGAATATATCCCATATGGATAGTACCTCCTCATATCCATCAGATTTTTACTGACGATCTTTTTATAATTTCAAACATAAATGGTGGAAGATATTTTTAACCTTTATATAAATTTGAAAACAAGAAAACGACCTAAAACTCTACCAAATTAATATGGCAAGATCTTGTAAATCTGTGCAAGAAACTTCCAGATCAAAAGAAGAGTACTTTTTATACATGTCTCGTGGTCATACACTCTCATAATCACTAAAAAACGTGCTAAAAACATCACCATTGACTTGTTGACACTTTCGAATGCAACTTTTTTGACAAGATTACTGGAGATCAATGCAAGATTGACATACTCATGGATTACATTACATGGTGACTTCAAAATGCGTGACAAACCCGCGTCAGACACTCGACATTGGTATGGGATAGGCCACCAACACATCTCATAAGATATGCCACTAAGAACGCTATCTTATAGTGTTTCTTTTAGTTTGTGATTGCTTTGAGGTGATATAAGGTTTAAATTAAAACAAATTGAGTCACATAAAACAATATCTTAAGTAAGTAAGAAGCAACAGAAAATAAGAATATTTTGCCGTGTCCCCGTGTCTTGGGTTTTGGAAATTAGACGAATTCGATACGTGGACACGTACCCGACTTGGACACTCGTATGGAGTCCATGCAATATAGCTCAAGGATAATATTCATAAAGGACATTTATTTCTCACAAGATGCCAATCAAATTGAAGCTTGCAATTTAAATTTTTATAGTTCGAAACAAATCTAGCATCAAAACTATAGATTACTGACTATAAAGTAACTAAGATACAATGTGCACTCCGTATGTGGAATTCTTTCACCATTGTTGCGTCAGTGCGACTTTCATTTACTCTCTTCCAGTTTTAGGAAAATAATATTTATATAAAAAGTGCATCAAACTAACTTAAATATGTAATGGTTGTAGATAAGGCCCCGTTCGTTTAGAGTATTTGTTTTCCGTTTTTTGTAATGATGATAAAAAAGATGTCTTTTTTGCGTACTTTTATCATTTTCAGTATTCGTTTTGGATCCAAATATCCAAACAGTGTCAAAAACATGAAAACAGCCCAGAGGTGTTTTCACCTTTTTCCGAAAAATTGAACTCAATGTCAGAAAAAACCCAAAATTTTTTTTGTGAAAAATAATAAAAGTACAAGAATTAATTTTCTATCTGAATACAAAAATTATGAAAACGAAAACAGAAAATGAAAACGGAAAACAAATACTCTAAACGAACGGGGCCTAAATTTCTCCTTCTATTATAAATTATTTTTTCCAACATGCTCCCAATTATAAGAATAGTCCTATCAAACTGTATCAAGTTATATCACTTTGGTTTATCGGTAAAAAGAAAACTACAAAAATTAGATCACTTGATTAAAATCACTCTGGTTTATCAGTAAAAAGAAGACTATAATAATTTAGATCACTTTATTATGATCACTTTGGTATCCATTTTCGCTTATTAACAGATCTAAGAAATAATAACGTGAAATCAGAATGCATGTATAGATGGAGTCTGAAATGGATGGCATACCACAACCGCTCATGTCTTAGTTGCATGGAGCGGGAGCATCACTGGTATAGTGGGCTTTGAGGTGGGAGTGAGAGCAGGTGCAAGGCTCAGGAGCGAGGTTCAGGGGTGGGAACGTTTCATATAAATGAGTTATGTGTCAAACATAGTGCTTTAGCATGTTTTTTTTAATGTATATCATGAAAAAAATCTGTTTATTTTTTTTCCAAACAAGAGGCGGGAAACTCAAATATGAACAAATCCCAATAAAAAGCGTCCATTGTCTAATGGATAGGACAGAGGTCTTCTAAACCTTTGGTATAGGTTCAAATCCTATTGGACAAATTTTCCATATGTTTTTTTAGCTTTTGATGCCAAGAATTTTTTTTCCTGAGTGTTTTGAACCAAATACACTTAATTTAGCTTTTTTATTTTTTTATCGTTAAAAGTGATTAATTTCTTTATACTTGTTCCTGAAATATATAGCGTTCCGCCTATTCTTGAAAGCTAGATACTAAAGTGGACCATGATAACCACATCACATGTTTATTAAGCCACGACAAGCATAAACAATCGTGTGAAGGTTACAGGACACCATGCAGATGAATAGACAAACTTTGCTTTCGACATTAAAACTCACCAACCCTCTTGCTTTCGGGAAATTTCTTCTGTAGAACCTTTATGCAGTCCTGCAGATGATCATAGAAGCTACAAGATCAGAAACCGAGTCCAGATACACAAAAAATGTTCCGGGAGGTAAACTAACCAAGAAAAGACTTTTACCTGTGCAATATCTAGACAATGGCAGTCCATGGCTGCAATAGCTACTTGCTCATATAGAGTCCATTCTACAATTAAAGTTTAACATACGTTATGTCTCCGTTGAAGGTAAGGGCAACGCGCCAACTTAGGAAATTATAGTTCGATATCTTTTCAGCCTCTACAAATAGGAAAAAGTTGATAAAAGAACTTGTACTCAAAAAATTCGACCTGATCATTAAGCAAATAAGTGGGACTTTTCCGGGTCCCTAGTGCTCCAGGAAAATTATCAAAACTTGCTGAATGTAATATGCAAATCTTTTATGCATCAAAAGTTAGACCTTCTAGTGGCCTAGGTTATGATACTCGTAAGACGTAACAGTGTTGATGTGAACCCAACATATCTAGATATATATAAAAATAGAGAGTTGATCCATCGACAACCCGGCAACTTCCCTAAGCTGCCGAAGCTTGACCTGGGCATCTGTATGTGATATGTGGACAGCCCAGATCTTCTTCTTCTTTTCGTTTTTTTAAGTCCATCCGCCCAATAATGTGCCAGACGAGACTTCTTACTATTTCGCCCTTTTGTACTGCAAATAAAAGCAAAAATATTTCCATCCATCCTAATATGGGGCAGACGGTTGTTTTTTTTTTTTTGCGTACTATGGGTTCTATGTTGTGTGTTTTATGTTCTTTCATTTTCAGTCCAATCAACACGGAATCCTAAAAACCATAACTAATGGAATCCAAGTAAGTGATTGGGTATAAGATCTGCAACCATCTTGGCCTCTGCCGCTGTTAAACACCACCGTTGAAACCCACTTCATACTAGGACAAACCTGATGTTTTCAATATAATCCAACCTAAATACCTAATTGAAATCTCGTCCAACCCAACCACCAATTTCCACCAACTACCATCCAAATCTCAATACGTAGACAAGCATATGAGCGCGCGTACACACTGCAACCAATCGCCCTGCGTAGCACCACCATCAGCCCATCATCCTACCTCAGCCCACAGCGATCACCACAAACTCACCACCACCACCATCAATCGTCCCTATGACCAGCAACATTGGATCGCATGGTGTTGGATCTGTGGTGAAGCAGCCAATTAATGGTGAATGTTAGATGGTGGTGGGTGGATGGTGCTGTGGTGTGAGAGGGGCGATTGGAGATGGATGTGGCGTTAAGAGGTGGTTGCCGCGATGGCGTCCAGAGATGGTGGTAATGGGTGAAAGTGGAGAGTGGTTGATGGTAATTTTGGTGATGCTTGGTATGGTAGACGCCACTGCAGTGAAGCAAGGGAGTTTGGGTGAAAGTGGAGGTGGTTGCGGCGATGGCGTCCAGAGATGGTGGTAATGGGTGAAAGTGGAGAGTGGTTGATGGTAATTTTGGTGATGCTTGGTATGGTAGACGCCACTGCAGTGAAGCAAGGGAGTTGGGGGGGGGAGAGAGAGTAAATATCTCAAAGGACAAAATAAAGAGACGGTCAAAGGAAAAAGGGAGCAAGGGCAAAAAGGTCTTATGGTCCATCCGCCCCATTATGGCCGGACGTAGTAAAGGGAAAAATGAATCCAAATCGTCCATAGATTGGGTATGGCGGGCAGAGTTGCCAAAGTTGACAATGGATGTACTCCCATATGTGTGTGTGTATATATATATATGGGAGCTGATCCGTTGCCCGCGCTAGCAACTTAACCCAAGTTGCTAGCGCGATCTGGCCGTCCACGGCCGAGAATGGACAGCCAGATCGCGCGCCACGCGCAGTATTTTTTTCACCCGTTCTCTACATAATATAGCGGACGACGAAAAACCGTCCGCTACATAATGTAGCGGACGGCCAAACAGCGCTAGCAACTTGCTAGCGCTATCAACGGATCAGCTCCCTATATATATATATATACACACACACACACACGCACATATATATACACACGCAAAGACACACGTGCACGTGTGTCTATAAACACATGTATATTCATCTATGTATATATATGAAGGAAGGGCTCCTCTATCCCAACCCATTTGGAGCCATCAACCACAGGCACATGGATGGAATGGAAGGCCTTAACATGCAACAATAGCTGCAAGGGAAGAACCTTAGTGATTATTCAATCACAACAAAGCATTAAGAATTTGTCTACGACCTATTGGCACACGTTGATGCTAACAATACTCGTATGTACGACCATTAATGCACAAAGTACAAAAAGTTTTTGCAGTCTCTTGCATTCATGATTGCACATAGGAGTGCCACCAGCAATTACGGGGATACAACAGCAAACTGACAATGGCAAACTCAAATAAAAAATCTAAACGCCGAATTAGATTAAATTACGTTAAGTCAAGCATCTGGTTGTGTGCAATCAAATTCTGAATTTTGTTTCTTTGTACCATCGCCGAACATAACTACCAGCACTTACATGCGGTAGGCATGGGTTCGACTAAGTTAGCTACTAAGGATGTGAACTGTACAGCTATGATTGGTTGTTTTTTGGGTCATTATAGATGGACAAGCCGCGGTTCAAGACCTTATCGCGACTACTCTTGTGTTTTTCCTATCCCTCTTATTCGTTTCAGAACCTCCAAATGACCAAACAAATAGCCCCTAACTATCCTACATAGCACCTCCTCTAGTCCCATTTGGTCCTTAAACCCTTGTATCATTCTCAAACCCTAGACCCCGGGTGTTCAGGCCCTAAACTCTCCTCCTACCCATCGCGTTCTGTGTTGCCTATCCAGTGCAAAGTCTTACTAGTTGCGATATGGAGTTTGAGATTCCAAATCTCAGAGGAACTGGTGATTTAGTTCAATTAAAAAGTGGGCTTGTTTCTACAGGCAACTAGTTTTCTCCAAGCAATTTGTCTGATGATTTGAGAGTAATTTTTGCTAAGATTACGCTTGGTGGAACCGCAAAACTTTGGTTTTTATGTGTTTAAGCATATTTAGGAAGGCTGGAACACATGGATTTGATGAACTTAAGGCTCAAAGCCTAATTAAGGCCAGCTTACTTGTCAACATAAGGTGCGAAAAGATTCCAACTGGCACTCAACATGGAGATTGGTTTAAGTACGTATGCAGGTATCCACTTACTAAAAGAATTTGTCTCAACCACATCAGACACCAGCAATGACACTCCTATGTATAACCATTAATGCACAATGTACAAGCCCGTTTCCTACTCTATTTGCACTGGCTATTGCACATAGAACCACCGGAAAACAATTAGGAAAACCAATACGGCAATTACATAAAATTCTAGACCTAAATCACCGAATAAGGTTTAATTTACACTAAATCAAGCATCTGACCATGTGCAATTTGACTACTACTGAGTTTTTATTGCTTTTATGTACCGTCATGTCCGAGACTGGATCGCTTCTTGGGGTCGTTCAGGATGGTCAGGCCGTGCTTCAAGACCTTGTCAGCGCGCCGGAGCTTGAGCTTCCGCACGAGGGAGAGGTACTCCCACGCGCCGCCGCCGCCGTTGTCGGCCTGGCTCTCCAGCCGGTTCACCTCCACTTCCTCTGTTTTGCTCACCATCTCCAATCTCCCAATCCACCAAAGGTCCAATCTTCTGGCTCTCTCTCTCTCTCACACACACACACACGCACTCTCTCTCTCTCTTTGATCGCGTTGCGTTGTGTGTGTCTTGTGGTGGCCGGTTTCTTGGATCTCTTGTTGGAAGGTAAAGAGACTTTGTGTTAGTGGGGGGACGCACACAAGTTTGAGCTGGGTGAGCTCTTTAGTTAAGAGGTCTTGTGTACTACCAAGGCTTCGACTCACTATTTTTTTTAGTTATAGTGTGTTTGAATCATGGAATTGATGGGATTTCATTTCAAATCTTTAAAATTTGTTGTTTGGAACATTAAAAAAAGGAATTGGAATTGGATTCTATGGAATTTGACTGGATTTGTTTCTATAGTGTGAAATCCGATGAAAAATGGTCGGATTTCATGGGATTTCGATTTACTTGAATTAAAATTAATTATTTACATATTTTACCCTTTTTTTCTGGATCTCTCCAACAATGAACCCACCACCACCACTACTGTCGTCACCACCACCGTCGTCGCCGCCACTACTACCACCATTGCCACCACCACCACTGCCACCACCACCACCACCACCATCGCCACACTACCACCGTCGCCACCACTACCACTGTCGTTGCCGCCACAACCAATGTGAACACTACCGCCACCACGACCACAACCACCACCGCCACTGCATCCCTCACCTCTACCCCACCGCCACCGCCACCAACAGTACTGCTACTACTGCCACCACCACCACCATTGCCACCCCTACTGCCACCACCACCGCCACTGCATCCCCCACCGTCAGTACTGCCACAACTACCACCGTCGCCACCACTACTACCACCACCACCGCCACCACAACCACCATCACCACTATCGCCACCACCGCCACTGCCACCAATAATGCCACTACCACCACCGTCGCCACCACCACCACCATCACTATTGTCACCACTGCCACTACTGCCACCACTGCTGCCGCCACTACTGCCTCCACTGCTGCCGCCACTACTGCCTTCACCCCCACCACCATCACTACTGCAGCCACCACCACCATCACCGCCGCCACCACTACTGCCACCACCACCACCACTATTGCCACCACCGCCGCCACCACCATTACTGCCACCACTGCTGCCGCCATTACTGCCTTCACCCCCACCACCATCACTACTGTCGCCACCACCACCATCACCGCTGCCACCACCACTACTGCCACCATAACCGTCGCCATCACTATTGTCGCCTCCACCGCCACCACTACTGTTACCACCGCCACCATTACTGTCATCGACATCACTATTGGCGTCAGGTGACGACCTCCAGTTACACCTTGTTACACCTCAATACCACGACTACCATCATTATCATCACTTGACCACCCAACCACCGTCGATGTTGCTACACCGTGCAGTGCTGCCGCCGCCGCCACCACCACCATGTGCTGGCACTAGCACACTTGAAACCATTTACCGTAATTTATTTTTCATCGTAAATGAAGGATATAATTGTCTAAAAAATTATTACCTTTCCATTTCCTCTATTCTCCAATCACAAAATTGAAATTCTGTTATTTGAATTCCCTTCGTTCCAAACAAAAAGAAGTGAATTGAATTCCAAATCCAATTCCAAATCTGAAATCCAAATCCCAAAAGAATTGGTTCCAAACGGACCCTTAATTTTTTGTGAAAAACACTCGGTCTCAACAAAGGGTGTAATTAAAATAGGCTACCGATCATAAAGCTCCTCAATTAACCTTTCCATACCCCCAAAACATTACTCTTGTCTTTACATGTTATCCTTTTGTTCTCGCCTGCCATCATACTCGTCGCCCTTCTGGACGGGATCCATACCAGGCTTGCCTGTCTTAATTACGAATCAACTGATCACGCACATCAGTTCTTCGAGCTCGACTCAGGCATCAGTGGTCCACTCATAACCTAGTAGAATTTGACTACCAATATGATCGCAACACCTGGCCTAACTGTCAAACTTTGGTCAACTCTGATTTGTAACGTTAATCTAGGGCTACTAAAAGTTCATTGTACCATCTTAACTTGCAACCCAAGATATAAGCCAAAGACCATACTTAGTTTTAATTCTATTAGGGTTCTAACACTCAACATAATAAAGGACCTTGAGCTTCGTGATACACAAGAAATCACAAACCAACACCTTTGCCTTCTAACTTTCTCGGAGTTTTACTCTTGTAGTTGCACTCTTACTTGAGCATCGAAGAGTTCCACTACTGACACCTTACAACGGTTACTCTATTTTCTTTTGTAGGACTTTAATCTCAATTATAGTTCCTAATTCACATTTTAGCAACAATATATATTGTGTAGGATGTGGGACCTAGGTCAAGAATTACGGCAAGCCACTTTTATCGTACTAGTCAATTTTGATCTTGTTATAACAGCATGTGTCAACCTCGTCAATGTGGTCAATCTCATCCAACTTAGAGATCTATCAGTTTAGACGACAAACGACAAATTAACGTCACTTCTCTTGATCATACAACTAACGAGGGACAACCTCATAGCACTCTTACAACCACACCTCGTTTCTGGGTGACAATCTCTGCTACCATCTAAATAGATGCTTTTTCAACACACCAAATCCAGATCTTACTTAAATATTGTATCAACTCAAGAATGTCTTCGACAACCTTCAGAAGGCTATGACGAATCAAGTTGGTTGAGACTCTTTATCAACAAAATCAATCTCATTAAAAAAACCAAGTGACATATCTGCGCAGCTCTCATCACATCTAAGCTATAGTTGAAAACATAACATTCGCGATGATCCAAAATATGAGACAGATCGTTGCATAGAGACGCACATTATGCCCATGTTATTGATGTTGAAGATAACTCTTCTATATCCATAAAGATACCAGGTTGGCATAATCAAGGAAGGGCTTATTCTCAGCTATCAACTATGTTGGGTATCCGCTTTTTGAGAGATCGAGAAGGCGGGACTCTTATCAGTTATCAAGATGCATCTTTGTGACTCATATGTGACCCGAAAGAATACATACCATTAATATGATGTTTATCAAAGTCTTAGATGAGGTAATATATCGTGCATTTGGGCCCATACTCGGGAAAGTCGCACATGCATGGTTTAAATCCTTCCGTCCAAAGTCAATCAATATTTTTCATAACTTTCATTCTGTTTCAAAAGCACTTTCTGAGTAGCCGAGCACTGCTCAAGAATTGTGCAAGCCTTCTCAAGATCATGCAAGAGAAAGATGAATCTTTATTTATCACGATATTTAGGTCACTTCCACGCAGAGGCACTCAAGGTAGACAATGGCTGAGTTCATTAAGTACACAAATTTTATCAGAGGTTTGCATCACACTTCACTTACTCTATCGGAAAAAAAAGTCCTCTTTGGGCCATTAAGGCGCCTTAAATAAGGCAAAAAAGCATATCCAAGTAGAGGAATACTTAGAAGCTCATTCGGCTTGGGCTAAGAGAAGAATAGGGACTCAACCAAGGACGCTTACTCCATTTCATGGATGGATCTATTGAATGGTGCAACTTTGGGACAAGAGTTACTTAGCTTTGTGGATGCTTACTCAAAATATAACCAAATACGTACGCACCAAGGTAATATTCCAAAGCCTCTCTTTTGTCAGTAAGCGCGAGTCTTGTTTTGTTATAAGTGCATATCTTTTAGTTTGAAGAAACCAGGCAACATATCAACAACTTTTAAAAAAACTTTCATGATTTGATGGGGAAGAATGTGAGGCCTACATGGATGACATGCTCATAAAACCCATCAAAGTTAAAGATTACGTGGAAGATCTTAGAGAAACCTTCAACATACTGAAGAGTATCAGATTAAGCTTAATGAAGTCAGTGTGATCCGGTGCTGCTTCTGGTAGGTTTCTATGGTTCATGGTTTCACATGGGGAGATCAAGGCCAATCATATAAAGATCAAGACATTTCAATAAACGGTTCCTCCCAAGAGCTTACCTGTTGGGTTGTAGTTGTTGGCCACTTTATGTCCTAATCGGCAGATCCTAGTTTACTTGTCTTCAAAGTGATAGGCCATGCCAAAGACTTTGTGATGTACACCAGAGTGCCAAGCCATTTTTGATGAATCAACAGGGTTTATGGTGTCTCCACCATTCCTCTCCAAGCCTTTTCACCAGGGAAGGTATTTACCCCTACCTTTCTCAACGGTTGTGGTATTTAAGGCCGACCCAGTACAAGAAGGTGGCCTTCGCCTTCATCATCTCTACATGATGATTAACACCTTACTTTCAATCATATCAAATCATTTTGCTTACTCATCAACCTTTAAAAAAAGTTATTCAATACTTGAAAGCCTCTGAAATTTTGGTAAATTGGTCCATATAATTGGAAGAATTTAACGTTCAATAGCAATCTCGCACCTCTACATAGGTTCAGACTGTCTCTGATTTTTATATTGGAGTGCACTCTTCTTAAGGGATCAAACACTAGTTCATCTATTGAGACTTCAGATCATTGGATTCTCTACGTAAGCGGAACCTCCACATGAATAACCAGCTGAGCCAGCATTATGGTAATCAGCCCAGAGAAGTTTGCGATTGAATATGCACTTCACTTTCGCTTTAAACATCTAATATTGAAGCAGAATATGGAGCCTTGCTTGTTCGAACCCGGTTGGCCAATTCATTAAAATATGAGCCCCCCTCTATATAATGGAGGTTGGTTGGACTTGGGTTTGGAAATGGGCTACAACAATAGTTTCTCTCATATAAATGCTTATCATATTACTTTAGTGATCTAATCTTGTTTTTTTTTAGGGGGGGGGGGGGGGGGGGATTATCATGCTTTTTGGGTTTATTTATCACTTCCAACTTTTAAAGTTCATTTTACTTATCTGACTAACAAAGAAAGGAATATTACAGTACTAAAATTTTATTTTTGCAGATTTAAGATTTTGATGGGTCTGTTTAGCAATTTATCTTTTCTCTAATCTTATTTACTTATTTTGCATTATCTCCCCATTTTTGCTCTGCATTAAGTGTTTGGTGGATGGTGACAACAATGGCCAGTGGTGGCAATGGTGTGGGTAAAAGAAGTTGAGTGGTGGTGGCTATGACAATGTTGGGTGGTATGTGAAGTGGTGGTGGTGACTGGTGGGTGCTCGCAATGTATAGAGGTATTGATGGTGGGTGGCAACGGAGATCAGGGGATGACGTGGTGGTAGATCGGAAGGTAATGGTGGAAGTGATCATTTTCCATTACTTTTGGAAAAGAATTTATTGTTCACGAGAAAATCTTTAAAAACACAAACACTAGTCAACTGCCAGTATGCAGAGCTATAAATAACCGAGCTCTTCGTGAACAGCTCATCGTTCATTCGTTAAAAGTTCATTCGTAATCAATTTGAATAATGAATAAACAAAACATGAAAAGATTTTTTGAGTTTGTTTATTAATATCAATGAAATCTATACAAGTGCACCACTCAACGTTGGGTTTGGGAACCATCACAATGTTAACAATCCAATCTGGATAGTCGATGTCACAGATGGAAACCGTGGCAAGGAGCTTCTCTACCTCTTCCTTGATGATAGCATGTTGCTCTAGTATGAATGGATGTTTCTTCTGCTTGACTGGCTTGTGCCTCGGATCGATAAAAAGCTAGTGAGAGCTGACCAATGAATCGTTGTTGGGCTTGTATGCTAGGCTTGAAGGTGAAACAATTGGTCTTGGAGCGGAGGAAGGAGATCCACTCCTAACGCAAGGGTGGCTCCAAGGTGGAGCTGTTCAGCAAGCAACATTCTGGTTCCTTCCATCAGGGGACAGAGTTGAGCTCCTAAGCTAGCTCGGTGTGTTGGAGCTTCTTTTCATCTATGTGATCAGCAATGACAACAGACTCTCCACCCTTATAAGACATAATGTAACACTTCTGGGTCGTGGCTTGATCCCCTCAGACCAAAACAGGTGCTGTTGGAGTGGGGAACTTCATTGCTAAATGAAAAGTAGAGGCAACGACTTGTCATTTGTTATTCAGTATTCTTCCCAAAATGGCGTTATAGGAAGACTAAACTTTGACAACTCGATCGTCTGAGTGGCCTCGCACGAAGCTGCCCTGGTGATGACTCCAAGGGGTATGATCCCCTCTACCGAAATTGGATGACCAATGAAGCCATAGAAGGGAGAGGTGATAGGCTTCACTTTCCCACATAAGAGAATGCCTCATTGAAGGTGATATCGGCAGAGCTACCGGCATTAACTATGATGCATTTTGTGTTTAACGTGTCAATCTACTGTGATGACGAGGGTGTCATCATGACAAACTTGCATGTCGTCGAGGTCTGAATCGTCGAAACTTATAGAGACCTTGGTTCGCTTGGCTAGATCTTGAGTGATGTTAGCTTGGCGTGTGTAAGCTTTTGAGCGTTATTGAAAGGTCCACGGACCTAGGACCATTAGAGATGTGTAGATGACCGGAGGATTCTTATTGGACCTTCCTCTCGCTTCCTTAAAGTCCCAGTGTTATGGTGTTATCCTTGATGAAGTTCTTCAACTAGCCTCTAAATATGAGGCTTTCGAACTCCTTGTTGAGTATTTTGCCATCTTTGTTGAGTAGCAATATTGTTGTAGGTCGTGTCGGTCGCTAGGTGTCTTTATCGGTGCTCGGGGTTCAGATTGATTTCGCCGCTTCTATCCTGTGTATATATATATACACTATAACTGCAATCGCCAAATTTCTTAGCTTAGCTTGAAAACTCTTGCCACGAAAGTTCCTGATAGCATGAGGCAACATTTGTTTCCAAAACTTCCATTGAACCAACGCCCTTTACGTAACATCGAGAGGATCATGGCACACTTGGGAATGTTGCCATCGAACAGACCAATTTCCAATGGCGCGTCGTTTCCTTAGTAGTCCTCAAAACCTGCCAAGTAAATATTACAGAGAATTTGCTGTTATTATTAGATAACCGGACAATTTTATCATCTCTTTCACATTGAGTCAGTGCCATAGATCTCATTTCCTCATGCCACAACCTAAGAGCTTGTGATATAGCTTGAGGCAGTCTCTATTGATTATTTTCAACAACATTTGGAACTTTACAAATTCCATCTAAACCAGAATCATATACAGTTGATTCCCATATGTTGCAATGATTGTACCACCAGGTATGTAGTTATCAATTCATAACCATGTGTTTTGACCATTTCGAATACCATGAAAGATATACTGCTGCATTGTGGTTCTCAATTTCACAATCTTGCATCTAGTCCAGGAAATATTCGCAGGGGTCTTAAAGGTCCATACAAGATTTTTTATAACCCAGAGTGTCTTTTTATGTGCTAGGTCCCAGATGTGTGTACGTATGGTAGCTCTGCTCCAGTCTGCCAATCTCTTGGGTCCAAGGCCAACTTGTTTAGGTAGACAAACTTCAATATAAGATATCTTTGCACCTTTACACTAAATATCCTTCCCATGCCAATAAAAGCTCTGGATTTAGACTCGATTTGATGGATTATCTTCTTTGGTAGGATAAAGATTAAAAACCAATATACTTGCATACTTACTAGTACTGAGATGGCCAATTGAACTCTACCTACATACGAGATATACCTTGTAGTCAAGCTCCAAATTTTCCTAGTTAGCCTCTCGGTAAGTATTAGAGGCACCCCAAGATCTGTAACAGGGAATTTCCCAAGGGAAATATCAATAATTTGAAGCAACTGAGCTGCCATTTCTTCATTTACCCCAGCTAAGAACAATGAGCTCTTATGCAAGTTTGGATAATGCCAAGAGAGAACCAAACTCATCTAAAAGCCTACTTGACCCTTGTAATATACACTTTATCTGCAGCCAAAATGAAGAGATCATCTGCAAAGCATAGATGATTGATTTGCAATTCTTGACATTTTGGATGAAAGTTGAATTCAGAAACGGCAGTATAATCATCACGAAAACCAGAAAAAGCTTCCATCACCAACAAAAGTAAGTAAGGTGAGATAGGATCTCCCTGCATAAGCCCTTTCGAGCTTGCAAAATAGCCCTCCATTACCATTAAGGATGATAGAAAATTTAGCTGTACTTGCACACTTCATGATCCAGTTGTGAATCACGATCCTGATGCATAGAGATACAAATTCCATCCCACTGAGTCACAGGCCTTTTGGACGTCCACCTTTAACACACATCTGGGCAAGCCGCCTTCCTTGTGATAGTTCTTTTCCGGCTCTTGCATCAATCAGATGCATAAAATGATTCTTGGCCACAAAATACTCATTAGGGTCTTACCTCATCCTCGGCCTAACAAGATATTGAATCATGGTAGCTAAGCTTAGTACAGCGCCATATAGTAGGAAACAATTATGAGCTGGTGACACAGTTGTACAAACACCATATCCGCACAAAATGCTTTAGTATCTCAAACTTCAGTACTCGCAACACTTGTTTGAGTGTCCCTCTATTTCGAATCACTTAACAAACAGAATTTGACGTCCAACGCTTACAATCAAACTCACGAATCAAGAATTCTCACTCATCAATAAGTTAAATTAGCAACTTTGGAAAATTGACCTCCTGTAAGCTGGCGTGCGTATAGCAAAGCATCAACAGGGGTTGCTTTCTTCTCATTTTCTTCAACACGAAATTATAAGGTGGACCCACTTCCTAGGAGGACTGCACCCACCAATTGAACAAAGGGAATTCAATTCATGAATACGTTATCTGAAAATTAGGAATCAGGACAAGTACAAGCAGTGATTGTTAAGTTTAGAAAGGTCCAAGGCATACCCCATACAGCGATATAGCATCCTTTGGACAAGCATCCATATAAGTGTAGAGGTGTATATATACAGACTACTCTTCACGATTTTGGAATTCAAGATCTAACTTTCTCTTGAGATGTGTTCTATCAGCACTACAAAATGCAAAGAAGATAAATGAATATAATAAATGGCGAAGACCAGCAACTGCAAGATTGATATAAAGTAATAGTCTTGCACCACCTTATGGTAAAGATATGCCCAAGTCTATACATGTATTATGCATCAGTATAAAACTTCTCAGGCAAATAATTAATGACGACAAATGAGAATAAAATGCAAGGTCTGCCCATTGCAAGATCCATATAACGTAACATGCTTGCATCTCTTTCTTACAAAGATATGCTCGTGTCTATGTAAATTCTGTATAAAACTTCTCTCAGGCTATGTTCACTACTAAGTAGGAAATGACGGTTATTTCATAGTACTGACACCCTTCACAAACGCCACATCCTTGAAACCCAGCCTTACGGGCTATTAAGAAAGGAGCTATAAATTTCAACTTGAAAAAGTCCATACATTGAGCGTACACATTTACGCTTGCGTATGTTCATTCTATGGCAAAGAAAATTAATAAGTTAAGAACGTAAAATAGGAATGGCTTCTTACTAGAGGGTTTTAAGAACAAAGATATAATATTCTTCTTTTCGTTGCTTTCATTTTGGGTGCCCGCAGGCAGAATTTGTTTAAATAAGAGGTCTTATCTCTTAAAAGCGGTTGATTGGGATTGTTTGACGAAGAGGGGCAACTTGACAACTCTATCTGCCCTCTTGATTCTTAATGATAGTCGCCTCAAATCGTCGTTGATTTCCAGTCGCTTTCTGAGCTCTTTCTTAGGACCCACCAGTTGTTATTGAGTTGTCTTTGCCACAGTAACATCTTTTAAAATGTTCGTCCCGCGTGCTTACTTGAAGATTGGCTCTTTCACTTTCCTATTTTTGCAATGCCATTTCCCCGCTCTATTGTTCATAACGGACTCGCAGTCAGGGTTGTCATTCTTAATAATGTTCAGCATTAACTGGTAGACAAATGAAGCCTTAATTTTGCACCTTGGCACCTTCCTTCGTCGTTTTCTTCAGAAGAGAAAATGAAGCAAACGTAGAAAGCGAAGCCCACACCTTCAGCGGGAATTCCCCTCTAGCGGAACTTTGCTTGTATTGAAACTTGGGACTATCACAGATCACTTAGGAAAAGCTCACTGTAATCTTGTAGCCAAACTAGTTGTTTTGTTTCTTTGGAAGCATCATGTTAAACATCCTGTTGCCATATAGAGAAAGGAGATAGAAAGTGACTTGAATGCAACGGTGGATCTTCCCCTTCCATGGCAATCAGATCATCTTCATGGCCCGGTCAAGGATGTCTTCACTGATGCTTTTGACAGCAGCGATTGGCAGAAGACGAAGAAAGGTTAGTTCAAAACCATTCAAAGCAATCCAAGGAAGTTACGGTTAAGGTTCATTCGTGGCGGGGAATACTGGTTCGTCAGACCGTCCAGTGGATGTAAGTGATCTGCTCCGGCAAAGTTAGCAGACGATTTGGGGCATGAGGCATCATCTTTTCTGGTTAAGGAACAACAGTTGAGGCGCAGAGGAACAACAGTAGCTAGCCAATGAATTGGCTGATGGAAAACAAAGGAATGAAAATTTGGTGGCTGATGCCAATCAACAGAATCTGGCACAATAACCCCTCGCGGTGGCCGGCGGTTCAAGAAGAAAGGGCACGTTTAGCTTAATTGTCACCTCAAGAGCGTGAAACTCTGCAACCAACTGTTAATAGTCATGAAGTGCCAGTTAAAATCCAGTCTGTCTCTAAACAGGTGGCAGAAAAAATTAGGGGCTGGAAAATCCCAATAAGGTCGCGTTAAAATCAGGATCTGCTACCAGAGCTCAAACTATTAAATCCTGGCGAAAGTAGTGCACCTGTTTAAGACAAGCGGCAGGTATGACACTTGATTTCTGTCCCCAAGAAACGCAAAATGGGGCACAAGGAATCACGATTATGGATAAGAATGTAAAGGATGGGCTGCGACATACTATAGGTTCAAAAGTCCCATTACCACTTATGAAAAGCTATCTCAACCAAAAATGGGAAAAGCTAGGGAAATTTTTCTCATCATCAATGGAGAGTTCAGTGTAAGTTGTGGTTTGATCAGCAGATAAGAAGCTCCAGGTTTTGGACCGGGGGCCATGGTTCCTTGACAGCATCATCATCACCACCATCGTAGCCTGTGTCCCAAACTAGAATTGTAGGCCCTACCCTGCTCACTGATCACATGACTGCTATGATGGAGAGGCTCGAGTATGCTACAATTTACGTTGAGATTGATGTGAGCCAAAATTTCCCGACATCATTCCTACTTTTGACCAGAATGGGAAAGTTTTCTCCCAACATGTGGAGTGTGAGTGGCCCCCTATTAACTGCTGTAGCTGCAAGAAATACGCGCATAAAACCTCGGCACCAAAAATGCCAAACAAGTTTGGGTTATGAAGAAAGTGGACAATGCCCCTCCTGAACGAGTGAGTGGGCTGGCAACTAAACCATGAGGATGCAGCTGATTCGTGGTTGGTAAGGTGAATTTAGCTGTAATTACTGGGCCCTAAAGCAAATGGTCTATGCTAATCATCAACCAAAACAATCTGAAACAATAGCAACCCATTATCCGTTTGATATCTTAACTGGTGAGGAACAGACGAAGAAACTGACCCTGGGATACTTCAACTACCAAATCCGAAGAGTAATCACACCGGAGGGAAGGCAACCCTCATAATCATGCTAGACTGCCAGCTATTCTATATAGTGGAGTCAATGAGGTGCAACAGAAAGCCATGATTATTGCAGTCGCCGGGCTTGATATTGAGAAGACCGTGTACTCCATCAAGGCCCTCAAAGGCCCTGGACCTGATGGTTCTTCTACCAGCTTAGTTCGTGCTATAAGTGGGAGTTACTTAAAGATGAGGTGATTACTGCTATTAAGCCCTTTGTATATTTCTGGCAGGTTTTTGTAATGGCCTGGATAGCACTATCCCTACCCTAATCCCTAAGGTGGATATGCATAATTTTGAAGATTTTAGACCTTAGTTCGTGCTATAAGTGGGAATTACTTAAAGATGAGGTGATTACTGCTATTAAGCCCTTTGTATATTTCTGGCAGGTTTTTGTAATGGCCTGGATAGCACTATCCCTACCCTAATCCCTAAGGTGGATATGCATAATTTTGAAGATTTTAGACGCATTGCTTGCTGCAGTTGTTTTCTACCATTATACTTCTGAGATCCTTGTTAATAAAAAACCATGTCTCAAATCTTTAGTGGGGAAACATCTGGCTTTATATTTAGAATGGGCATTTCATCCTCTTGAGTTAGCTAGACGTGCTATTACAAAGGATCGGATGAAAGCCTGTGACCGTAGCTATCGGAACCAAACCAAACCGGTAACCGGTAAGTCAAGCAGTTCAGTTCCTTGGTTGGATTGGAAATGCATGTGAACCAGATAACACAGGTAAGAACTGCTAGAACCGGATGGCAACCGAGGTTGAACCAGAAGAGTGAACCGGCTTGGAACTGCTTTGTACGACGCTTTATTACAAAAAAGTAGGTATTAGAGATGCAAACGCTTGAACCTTTATCATTTCTGCAGGACTCCATAGCAGCATCCACTGTACTGTTGTGTTAATTTCAGGACAACACTATTATTTAACATAATAATACTTCCTTCGGCCTACTCCTAAGGTGCTATATATATTTTGATTATTTAGTTGTAAATCCGGTTGAAGCGGTTGGACTGGTTGAATTAATGAATCAGCAAACCGCTAAGTTGGCGAGTTTGATGCTGGTTTGACCCTGATAACTATGCCTGTGTCTCTCTGAGTTGGAGTTCCCTACATGAAGTCCTGGTGGCTATGGGTTTTCCCTGCTCACCATGATTTGGTAGCTTGGCCGATGCTATCAAACTCCCTGCTTCTCCATTAACTTAAACGGAGTAGTTCAGGGAGATTTTCCAAGGACTTAAGGGCTGAGACAAGGGGATCATGTCTCCCCTTATCGGTTTGTTCTGCCATATAAGTGTTTTCTTATCTGCTAGTTCAGATGATGATAGGGATCAGAGCTCAAACCTTTGGGCTTCCAAGTGTCGTCATTAAGCGCCGCTATTAATTTACTTTGTCGTTTCATTTGAGTTTTATTGCTTTTCGTTATTTATCCTTTGCTGGGGCATTTTGGTACTTTATTGTTGATTAGGGTTTTGGTGACTCCCCATGCACATAGTGTAAAAGGATCACTCTTGGTTCAGTTTGGGATGTTAGAAATTTTACCAACGAAGTTTAGTGGACTCAAAATAGTCTGAGGATTAGCTGAACCCCAGCGGGAGGGTAAGCAGATTGAATGTTTTGTTTTAAAGTTTCTGTCCTGGACCAAAGCGGTAATCAGAGCATAAACCTGGCTTTGATTCAGATCCGAATCCAAAACAAAAGAATCAGATTATGCCATTCCCTCGTCCATCAGTTCGTCAATAGCCACAGTCGTCCACCACGATCAGATCATCATTGCCGCACCACCAGATCGCATTAATCAGGATCATCATAGCAGTCCATCACCATGTACACAGTTAATCACTACCGCCGCCAATCGTGGGTTACATCGAAGTGCAGCTCTGATCAATTCACTGTTTCATCAAAACCATCTGTTCTCAGTCGTCATCTGCCGCTGCCATCATCTTTGCAAGCCACAGCATTCGTAATCGCGAGTGGCCGCCATATTCATCGCAAGCAGCCACCATCTTCTTCGCAAGTCGTTGCCGTCTTCATTGCAAGCCACCACGGTTGTATTCGCAAGCTGCCACCATCGTCCCCGCACGCTCTCGTCGTCATTGCCTTGTCGACTTCCTTGAGTCACCACCGCTGCTGTGCAACCTCATCTTAAAGGAAGAAATACAGCTCAGTGGACCAGGTAAGTTCAACCTTTTCACATAAGCGCAAGCCCACCCTTTTTATTTAAAAACTAGCCCAGTCCTTTCCAATTAAATGAAGCCCGCGCCATATTTTTACGAGAACCAACTATACAGACCAGAATCCGGCTTAGCTCTCGGCCTTAACTAAACCAGCAAAAGAAAAAAAACCTTTCTACTTCTGAAAAAAGAAAAAAGAAAAGAAAAGATCCTGGATGTTCTCCAGTTAGCGGCTTCTTCTCATAAATTTGATAAGTTGATTGGGTGAACATTTGCTCACCAATTGGCAAGCAGTAGCATTTTCACTCAGAACGTCAGGTGAACCCTACTAATTTTCTGAAAATTCTGGGGTGTTATTTTAGGCAATAGATTGTGGTTTATCTTCCCAAGAAGTTTAGTGATGAGGAACGGCAACACAGTCGACCAATTAGCCGAAATATTTGTGAATAATGAGCAATCGGTGAGTAAGGTAGAAAGGATAGAAAACCGAGTTGCGAATCTGGAAGCTAGACCAACCGTGATGAGGCAGATCAAACCTAAGGGTTGAGAATCGAAGGTAGCGTGACACAAACAATAGAGAGCAACGAGGGCCGTATGTAGAACAACCAGGCGATGAGGAGGAAATTCCTTATGACAGACAATTTGTTGGTTTTGGGAGAGGATTTAGACCACCATAGAGCAGAGGAAATCGCGGTCAAGGCAGATTTGATGGGAATTTAACTTCTGGAGGGGAGCCCATGGTTAAGAACACCCACTTGACGATAGCTAAGACTATGCCTACAGCCATTACCATAGGCATACTGGTTAATGTGGGGACGAGAATGTTACTGGGATGGTCACGTTGACGCACCTAGTTACGATGGTTAGCTTGACCCGCAAGTCTTCATCGAGTGGTCACCTAGTATGAATCATTTCTTCGAGTGGTATGAGATGAGTAACAGTCGAAAGATTAGGTTTGCTAAGATGAAGTTAGTTGGTCCAGCCAAAGTTTACTGGACTTCTGCAGAGACGCAACTATAGGAATGAGGTCATGAACCACTTCAATGTTGGTTTGAGAAGAAAAACAACTTGGAGGAGATATATTTTCCCATTGTGTAAGAGGATCGATTGTCGCAGCTGATGACCAGGTTGCGGCAGAAAAACATGTCAGTTGCCAAATACACTAACCTGTTTCATGAGTAGATGGTTGAAGAGAGATTAAGGAACTAGGAGAGAGATGGCACTGCACAGGGTTGACAATATAGAGGAAGCTATTCAGCTTGCCCTTCAGCTGGAAGAGTATTTGAAAGCAATGTTGTCTAGTCAAGCGAGTCAATACTCTGGTGACTCAAATGCTCGAAATTTCAGTCAGCTGACCGACAGGAGAGTTCAGACATTTCCTGGCACCTCTCAATGTAATAATGCTGCTAGTAAAGCTACGAAAGACCCAAGGTAGTAGGTTTAGCGAGCATGTCCACTAAACTAGGACAGGGGGAGAGGCCTTCCACACGTGATTGGGGTCATTGATTCTTCCAACAACCTTATGATGGGTAAAGAGGGAGGTACACAGGAAGGAGAAGGATTTGTAGATGACAGGCATCTAGAGAGAACATCCATGTCCCCGAGGAAGGGGAGAGTGATGCAGAGGATCCGCTCGAGAGAGGGGATGTACCTGCGACCCGCAATGTGAAAAGGTGTTTGCTTACCGTGCCCATGAGGAGGATTAGAGGCTTACTACCATTTTCCACACTTATATTAGGGTGCCTGGTTGTAAGATCATTATCAATGGAGGTAATTGCATGAATGTGGTGGCTAAGTCCGCAGTGGACATGCTAAAGTTGAAGCCAGAGCCATAACTCAGTCCTATAGTGTTGCATGGGCCAAGACACCTATGCATGTCACTCAAAGGTGTCTTGTTCCGATCCAATTGCTTGTTATCGAGATCGGATGTGGCATCATGCCGTTCCCATGGATGTTGCCCATGTCCTTTTGGGGCAACCTTGGATTTCTGATGTTAATGGGACTTATTTTGGTAGGTCAAACACATACGTCTTTAAATACATGGAGAAAAAGGGTAGTATTGACACCATCCAAATAAAAAGAAGAAATCCTTAAGGTTGCCCCAAAAGGAAATGCCATGCCTGTCCAGCCAGCCAGTCAAACACCTTGTACTTAGTCAGAAAGACCAAGGATACCCCTACGAGGTGTTTAGAGGAGATTCGTACGGATGTTAGTCAGGTTCTCTCCAAGTTTAGGGATGTTGTACCTAGTGAGTTACCTGACCACTTACCACCCCTTACAAATATACAACAAACCATAGATAGGGCCGTAAAAAATCCTTACCCAATCTACCACATAATAGAATGAGCCCTACAAAACACTTAGAGCCGAAGCTTTAGGTAGATGAGCTTCTGCGTAAGGGGTTTGTGCAAGAAAGTCATAAACCTTTCTGTCTTTCCCACCTTGCTCACTCCAGAACACTTGAAAGAAGAAGCTTCAGGTAGATGAGCTGTTGCAGAAAGGGTTTGTGCAATAGATGTCTTAGACTTTCCGCTGTTGCGCTCACTCCTAAGGCAGATAATAGTGTCAGGATGTGTGTAGATAGTCGAGATATCAATAGAATCACTACCAAGTATAAGTTCCCAAGGCCAAAACTTGATGATATGTTAGATATGCTTGCAGGGGATCAGGCCTTTACTAATATATATCTATGGAATGCGTACCACCAGATCTGTATCAAAGAGGGTGATAAGTGACTAGTCATGCCATTTGTTATATCCAACGTACCTAGTACCTCTACGCGTGTTATGAATCAGGTGCTTCGTCCTTTCATTAGCCTCTTTGTGGTTTTCTACTTTGATGACATCTTCATTCATAGTATAACCCGAGAAAAACACTTAAACTTACGTCAAGTGTTAGATGCTCTCCATTGCGAGGAGTTTTAAACTAGTTTGTAGAAGTCTTCACTTGTGCAGTCCTTCGCTGTATTCCTTGGGTTTTTGGAGTCCCAGTATGGAGTTGTGCGAATTCGGCCATCAGGGAATGGCCAAAGCCTAAATGAACTCTATAGAAGAGTTATCTATCGGAACAATACTCTTACCGATCTATTAACAACAAGTAAATCTACGCCAGGAGAATTAGTAATGTGTCAGGAGAAATTGGTACAAGAAGCCGTGGATACACTTCTTGATAATGGAATCCGCGGGCAACCAATGACGGACGGTCATAATAAAGTTTACAAGTCGTTTTCAGATGTAATTGAAGGCAAAGAGGGAAGATTTCGTGAGACTCTGCTTGGCAAACGGGTCGATCATTCAGGACGTTCCGTCATTGTCGAGTGAAATAGAACATGAAACCATAACCTCCCAAGCAGTGGGAGGGGCCCAGGGCTCTGACCGCGTGCCTGTTGAAGAATGAGCTGGCAACTCATGAACAATCATGAGGCCAGGCGATTGCATGAGTTAGCCGTTGTCTATAGGAAGTTTGTCAGGGGCTTTAGTAGCATAATGGCTCCCATTACTAATGCATTTTGAGTGATAAAAGATAAGCTGTCTCAAGCCCTGGTTGTAGGACTTCCTGGTTTTGTAGTCGTTGCAATTGCTTGTGACGCCTCAGGTGTTGGGATTTGGGTGGGGGGGGTATTAAGCCAGGGGGCCATCCTGTTGCATTTTTCAGTGAGAAACTGAATGAGGTCGTGTAACGATACTCAACCTATGATCACGAGTTCTACACAGTTGTTCAGGCACTTAGATACTGGCGAAACTATTTATTGCCTACAAAGTTCATTTTGTACTCTGGTGATGAGGCGTGAGGTTCAGTTCCCGGCAAGCTAGGTGGGTTGAGTTTACCCAAGAGTACACCTTTGTGCGCAAGCATTGTAAGGGAATACACCGGTGACGCACTTAGTAGGGTTGTAGCCACCTTACCCAATGTGACGGTGAAGGTAGCGAGTTTTGAGAGAGTTATTCACGAGTACCCTATTTGCCGAGATTTTAGTGAAACCTATGCAGCCCTTCAGGATAGTGATTCCCCCATGGTCATTTTGGTCATGACAAGACCATTGCGCTTGGAGGATAGATTCTTTTGGCCAAGCGCTAAGCCTGATGTAGCTCGTATTGTTTCCCAGTGTAGTACGTGTCAGTGTAGTACGTATCAGGCAGCTAAGGGTAGCATGCTCCTTGGAACTGCGTACTCCTTCGCAAGATGGTAGCATACAACCGAGGACTATCAGGAAGCACGACTCTGATTTTGTTGTGGTGGACCATTTTTCTACAATGGCACATTCATTCCATGCAGCAAAACAGCTGATGCTTCGCACATTGCGAAGGTCTTTAGTGAGGTTCACGCTTGCACGGAGAGCCAAAGACCATCCTGTCATGTCTGATAAAAAGCTGAAGTTTATGAAAAACTCTCTTGAAGACACCTACTGTTAGGCTCCATTTTTTTCACCGGATACCACCCTCAGAGAGATGGTGAAACCAAGGTAGTCAAAAGGAGCCTTGGGAATTTATTGAGATGTCTTGGTGGGTGGACCAGCCCTCTACTTGGGATTGTATTCTAACTATGGCAGAGCTTGCTTATAATAACTCTGTCAACCGTCCTACCGGTACGAGCCCATTCCAGATTTATACAAGGTATCAACCTCGAATGCCAATTGATTTGGTTCCGCTTCCCATTGCCTCTAGGATTAGTGAGTCTAACAAGCCATTTGCACGTCATATTGATGATTTAAATGCTGAGGTACATAGAAAAACCAGTTTGAGCAATGAAAATAATAAGTCTGCTGCAAATGTTCATCGCAGCTACCAACGCTTTTCTGAAAATGACCAAATAAGGATTCGCCACCATTCCAAGCAGAGCTTCCTCCTGGAACTTGGAAAAAGTTACACGCTTGACGGATGGGCTTGTGTTGTGTTCGACGAAAGGACAGTGGTAATGCTATGACTTGGACCTCCCATGTGACATGGGGATTAGTCGAGTGTGGAGGACCTTAATGGTGTCATTACCAACATTAGTGTTTCAAGCGTGACCATCCTACACTTTGTCAAATAATTACATGGCTGAGGTGATCGAGGACATGGTTGACAAGCGGATCGTGTCGACGAGGCATGCCGGCTACAGGTTTGTCTTAGTGTTTCTGGCCTGCATTAGAACACAGCATATCCTGCATTTTTTTCCACCCTAGATGCAGAGACATGAACCTTTGCTGATGACCTGTTCGTCTTCGTAGATGTTAATCCAATGTCTCTTCAACTCATCAAAGAAGGCTTGCAAGAATTTAGTGAACGCTCAGATTTGCAGCCTAACCTCGCTATAAGCTACCTAATTTGCTGGGGTATACAGTAGGCTTAAGGAATAGTTGTGTGCAATTTTGGGAAACAAGATAGAACTCTTTCAGTGAGATATGTGGGGGTTTCCTTTGATCACCACAAGTTTAAAGTATGCTGATTTAAAGGAGACAATTACTTGCTAATGTAAGAAGCTGAACAGCTAAATACGTGAGCTAAGAAAGATTGCAGCTTACCATAGCTGTGCTTCAGAGTATAAAAGTCTAGGGGACCAGTATCTTCACATACCAGATCCTTAGAGCATATCTTTTGGTGTCAAAAAGACATGATTCATGTGCCAGTGTCTCCTGGCAGAATGAGTGCGCCCAAAGAATAGGCAGGCCTTGGTTTAAAGGACCTAAGTGCATGCAATTAAGATGCCGTGCTGAGACACCTCTGGGATTTGGCCCATAAAAAAGAAACTATGGATCTGCTTCATTCTTACAGACATAAGAACATATGCGAAGTTAAAACCCAACTAATGCGTCCTGGACTATGAGAAAGCATCATCTGTTTAGGAGTCAGAGACATTGAGCCCTCGTGATGGATCTGCTCCCTTGAACCACTAATGTGTCGGATATTAAGCCATCCAGACATGATCCATTGTTCCATCCATTTAGATAATCCAAGAGAAAGATGCTCATGAACATTATTATCCTTGACTCTACTGAGCAAAAGACAATGACTAAATACTAAGGGAATAGAACCTAAAAGGGTGCAAAAGTTGGGTGAGGCTAAATCCACTGCCTTACAGCTAAATTCACACCCTTTTGTCACTAAAAGAGGCATTTGTGACACTTCTTAATAATATTCACACCCTTGTGTTACTAAAAATAGGCATTAGCGACACTTCTTAACCCTTTAGTAACAAAAGGGGGTGCATTTAGCCAAAAGGGTGTGCATTTAGCCCCGCCCAACCTTAATCTCAACTCTTAACTAATTCTCGCGCTCCAACATCATATTTTTTAGAATGCCCTAATTCTTCTGACTTGGGTATGAACTAGAGTAATAAATATTTGGACTTGGACTTTGACTTCCATTCACTATGGGAAATCCTTTACCCTGGTCTTCTAACATGTAACAGTGCATGCAGGCAAAGTTGAACACAGAGGAGGAAAGAAACAATTAAGAACAAGCATTTCAAGAAAATCCCGTTCTTCAGCGCAGGAGCCAATCGATATTGACTAGGTAACTTAAGTGTAGGCGAAGTCGCACTTAATGCCTCTGTACTTGGCACTTTAAACCCTCTTCAACATCGCACTAAATCAACAAGTTCTGCAAAACGCAAGATTTGCTGCAGAATCAATAAATGACAAAAATACCCTGAATACATCACAATCTCCATCTGTTGTGGACTTTTATTGTAACTATCAAATGACCACGTACATATTCTACCTACCTCCCGCAAATCTAATTCCTCGTTGCGGTGGTAAAGCTTTCTTATGAACATTTGGTATTAAAGTTTGCTATACCTCACTTACTACTGTTCAAAGCAAAAACCGTTACACTCAAATTCTCTGAACACCAAAGCACGAAGCAACCACTACTGATTTCAAAGCCCGCAAGCTTAAAGCCAGGATGATGACAACAGAAGCTGAAATTTGTAAAACAAACCACTGACATCAATTTTTCTCTTAGCAATTCAAAACAAAATCTATTTTTTTTTTAACTTCATCACAGGTTGAACAAGTTGGCGTCAAGCTCAGAAAAGACATGGGTCCACCTATCTTGTCTCCGTTCAACTTACCTTTTGCAAATTGTTGGAATTTCATGAGACCTTTCAGTTATATATAAGTACAGGAGAAGCACTTCTCTCTGTGTGCGCGCCTTTTGTGTGTGTGTGTGTGTTGCTAGCCTTAGTCAAGTTGCCTAGGGCTAGCAACTAGTTTTGCCTTACTTTTCCTAATAATAGTTTTATTTGTCTGTCTCCCCCTGGACTCCTCTCAATCATCAGATCTCGCCCACACGACACAACCGCCCCATCGCCGGGATGGTCGCCAGGCAGGCTCCACACCAGCCACCCACCTCCCTCACCATCACAAATAGTGTAGCAAAACAATGAGCATCTCTACGTTCCCCCTGTTCATCGATGCAATAACTTCCCTAACCTTCTCCTTCTCTGCACCAAACTATTCAAATCAACCTTAGGAGGTGTCTCATTCGGAGCCCGAACACTCTGATTTAGCTTTAGCTAACTCCCTAGATCAGGCTAGCAATTAAATGAAGAAACAGGCAAGTGAAGATATTTAACCGACCCTTTTCAATTTCATTTGCCATCAACAACAGAACTAACATAGAATTACCTAAGATCATCATGATTAGAGGAAAATTTCAAATCTTAGGGATAGTAGCAAAGCACATAAAGGGGAAAACGGCGTAGCATCATTGCTGCATCGCCACAATTTATCAATAAAGTCTTGCTGGCGGTGGAGGCGAGAGGAGTGACTGGTTCCTGTGTGCTTGCTTCTTTTGTGTATGGTGGCGGTGGTTTGTGATGATGGGGGTGGAGGGTGGTGTCGCCCTTGACGGAGGCAGTGGTGGCGAGAGGAGAGAGGACAGGCATTGGTGGTCTCGGCGGTTGTGTGAGGTGGTGACTTACTAGTTGTATATGGTTGCGGTGGAGATTGAGGGTCGACGGCAATGGGAGCGACGATGGGTTGACACCCGCGATTTGGGGCGGTGACGGGTTGAAGATGGGATTTGGGGCTGTGAAAGGACTCCCTTGATCACGGCTTGCACACTGACAGCGATGACGGAGGACGGCCGGCGGACCGACTGGTTGTATGTATGTGGTCAATGCAGTGGGGATTGACGCTGGCTATTTGGGGCTACGACGGGTTGAAAATGGGATTTGGGGGGGCGAAAGGACTCCCTTGATTAGGGCTTGCACGGTAACATCGATAACGGAGGAAGTCCGGCGACGGAGGCGGCAGATGGAAGCTGCCAGTGAGGAGGCAAGCTGGCGGCGGTGGTGGCCGGTGATGGGGCGATTGTTGGTGTGGACAGGTTTGACGAATGAGAGGGAGAGAGAGTGTTCGACGGGCGAGAGAAAAAAAGGGGGAAAAAATAAAAATAATTACAAAAGACGTGCCAAACTATGTATTTTTAGGCGCTAGCCTTGGACAACTTGTCTAAGGCTAGCAACATCCCATATATATATATGGTGTAGACATATTTATATTTATCAATTATAAACGTAAGTACAAGGAGATAGCATATCAGCCTTTAAAGCATGGATGCGCCAAAATGGGTGAAGCACCAGCATCGGGTGCGTGTCGGGTGTCCATGGTATAATTGATTTATTTTTTTTAATTTCCTAAATTCCGGATTCAGCTCAAATGCAAATAGTGAACGGATTGGGTGGATAACAAATACTTATAGTGTGAAAATCAATTTTCATGGATTTGGAAGACGAAGGTCTTACAACAGAAGTTTTGGGGGCAGGGAAGAATAACAAAACTTATACAGATTTGGTACAAGATGAAGAGTAACAGCAGCGAAGTAGGTAGACGGCATGAGACCCGCAACCACTCAGAGAGAGAGAGTCCGGCATACCTCGAGGTTAGTCTTAGACCTGGCAAAAAGAGAAAAGAGAAGAAGATATGGCCTCCGAGTAAAGAATAGAGAAGAAGAATAGAAAGAAGAAGAAGGGAGAGAGAGAGTTGGTACGGGTTACCTGGTCACGTGGGTCTTCTATGCTTTTTGGGTTTCATAATCAGCTTTTTGACAGCCTTTCTTTGGCTTTTTTTTTCCTTTTCCTCTCCACTTCCCAACTTTCTGAACTCTCTCGTCTCACCCACCACAAAAAAATATCAAATCGTCTCTGCTCTCGTCCAACAAAAATCCACCGAACTACTTCTCTCTCAGCAGTAATTATGTATAATTAATATACAATTTATATATACATGGTAAAAAAAATATTTAACACTCACTCTCATTAAAAGTATTTTATGTATCTTAAAATTTTTAGCCGTATCCCCGTACCCGTGTCCAACTTTTGGACGGTGTCCACGTATCCTAAAATTTCGAAAATAGGCGAGTCCGACACTCGGACACGTGTCCGATCCGGACACCGACACCGAGTCCATGTAACATAGAGCATATCAGCCTTTAAAGCATGGGTGCGCCAAAATGGGTGAAGCACCAGCATCGCGGATCGTGAAGTTCACATCCCCACCGCCGTTGTTCACTGCCGTTCGACACGAAGTTCTGCAAGGAATTGATTTTTTTTTATTTGCTTTGTAATTTTGTATCTTTGTTGAAATTTAATTGTGATTTTGGATTTAGTGGATAACGAATGCATATCTGTGAAAAATCGAATGTTTTATTTTGGATTTTGGGTGGGGAATGGATTATAGATCTATGGTGTATTTTAATTTTTACATGTCAGTTGATCAAATTATTAATAATCTAAAACTTAAACAAACAACCTACATACGGGTATAATGGCGGGTACAGCAGCGAAGTAAGTTACCCACGGGCATTTTTACCCGATCCGATTTTACGACGTACCGTCCGGTTTTTACCCGTACATCATTTCTCGAAAGGTGTTAGTCTTGTGTCTTCCTCGCTCTTTGCTCTACTTTTTTATTTTGCTTTTAGACAAGCTCTACGCCTCTACCTTCTCTCTTTCTTCTTGCGTTAGTACTGTATGTTGTAGCCTTTTCGTGGGTTGTGGACAATTTTTCTGTTGTGACTTGGACCTATGAATCAAAAACAAAATCCTCCCCCAACCACCTAGGAAGCACAGACTCCGGCGGGAGTGCGGATACCCGCATACATCATTTTTAAAATTACTAGACAAGGGTGCAATGGGGTTACAGCAAATATTATAATATATGCATTATATTTATGTGAAAAAAAATATCAACAGTTCCAACCAAAGTAGCGAGAGTTTGTTAGTTTAATGGACTGTTTCATTAATATTGAAGTTTCCGATCAAATTAGTGAGAGTTTGTCAAGTTCAGTGGGCTGTTTCGTAAATATTGAAATTAAATAGCCGAATTCAATTAAATTTGTATGTGGTATTACTATTATTTCTTTGAAGTATTGGGCAAGTAATATGTGAGTACTTAAATATTAGATACAGCTGTCAAAAGGTGAACCATTGGATATATCCTAGCTTTATGGATTGAAAACATCAAAAGCCACATCGATAATATTGAGTTATCTCCTTTTTTCTGGAAGCACCGGTGCTTCCCCTCGTTTGGTAATTCCGGACAATACCCGTCTAGGCATCTTCTTGCATCTCTGTTTAGTTGATATAGCTGGAACGCAGGATTCTTTGTATTGGATTTGGTCGCCTGTGACGACTTCTTCTTTTCTCTCTTTTTCTCTCTAGTTTCCTCTCTGGCAAAAAACCCTACTACGCGATCTCTTTTTGGGTTGAGAAAATCTTCTATGATTTCAACTTTAAACCCAAGTATCCGGTGCGTGTCTCAGCCATGTCGCTACCGTGTCCCACCCACACCCAGATTTCAGAAAATTAGTTCTACAAATATACAATTTTGGACACGCACTCCGCACCTTGTGCGGTTTCTTCACCCAAACTGCCGCACTCGTGCTTCATACCTAACCGCCATCGTCATTGACGCCTCCCCATAGTTATTAAAGGCGCAGGCGCACCTAAGGCGCAAAAGGTCCCTGGAACCCCTGGAGCCTAGGCGCAAGGCGCGCGCCTTTTCGAAGTGAGGCGCAAAATAAAAATAAATAAATATTAGAGCATTAAACCAGTAAAATTTTTCAGAACATGGTATTTTAACAAACTTTGAACACTAGAAAAAGTTTCAGATCTAATGAGAAGTAGTTGATGCTAACTAAACATGACAGAGTCATTCTTATCATTAGTGAAGGCTAAAGAAAGAATGTTTTTCCTCAAAGGGGAATCATAGGCTCCAAGTTTGGTAGAGATTCTTTCTCAATTTCATCTTCATTGTCTACAAGATGAAGTGAAGGAGTATATTTACTTAAAAAAGAGTAACAATTGGAGACGGGACGCTAGCACAATGAACAACAATACGATAATCGATTGATTAGGGATTTCGGGTTTTAAGTTTTTTTTGTGGTTTAGATATTGATTTATTATGTTATGAAATAAAGAATAAAAAATAATGAACGGTTGAGATGATGCCATGATGAAAAAATAAAAATTAGGATTCTTGAGCTTTTCTTTGCGCCTCCATCATCGCCTTGTGCCTGGGCGCTTAGGCGCGTAAGGCGCACGCCATTTCGAAGGGGTTGCGCCTAGCCCTAGGCGAGGCGCAGGGAGTGTGCCTTGTGCCTAGGCGCGCCTTTGATAATACTGCGCCCCCTAATGCTTGGAAATTCAATCTCGACTAAACTTGTGCCCGATTTCCTCTCCTTCCCCACCTTTCACAACTCATCGCCAGATCATGGGTTCCATTGGCTCCACAAAATCTAAGCTCTTATAGACCTCACCACCAATACCAGATTTTTCACAAAATCTGAAACAATCAACTCAGAAAATTGCAGTGTACACTGACAGCACCACGAACAAAATCACAATCGTGGAGCAACTAGTGTCCCTCCAAAGGCTTATGTGGGAGCATCAAAAAGCCTCCACGTAAAAGTAAACCATAGCTCTTGAATACGACCGGAGTTACATCCACTGGAAACCAAGAAAGTCTCATGTTTCCTTTGGGGGAGTCATTCAGTTTCTTCTCATCTAAAGGAAGTTGCAACTATAATATGTAGTCAAGCCACTCTAACCACTGCCCTCTCTCCTATCAAACATCCCTGCCAAGTCACTATTGAAGCCATGGCCAAAGTACAACCCACGAATGACCTCCATACTTGTTCTCCAGCTACAATGCCACCTAGAACTTAAATCCGTTGCGAGTAAATGCAGAAACTGTGTATAATACAGAGTAATGAACTGACTAGAGATCACCAAATAAATAGTGTCTACCTGTTAATTGTTGGTCTAGCTGGCGGTCTCGCTCCTAAGACGGAAAAATCTAATGATGTGGGTGGATGTCCGCTCCCTTGTCTGCCTTCATTTCCATGATCATCGATCTTATCACCTTTAACTTCAAATCCTTCACGATGTGGCATCACTCTCCTTGACTTTCTTGGAGGAGACAAAACCGTTGGACCATCCAATGGGTTGAAATCAGATGCCATTGAATTAAGGGGCGCTTTCTTGGGGGGAGGTCTTGGAAGCAAAGCGGGTTCAGTAGGTGGTGGTCCAGAAGAAAAGAACCTAAAGGGGAAAAAAAATCAGAAAATAGATTTAAGCCATCTAGTTTTCTCAAAACAAGCATACCTGTGCTCCAATGCCTGCTGGGTTGATATTCTAGCTTTTGGGTCATACATGAACATCTTCGATAACAGATCTAAAGCATCATCACTCGCCATAGGAAACAATGTACGGAGAGGCTGTCCAGGAACATACTGGTATTCCACATAATCAGGAAGGAAGACCATATCGGGCCACTGAGAGTGTTTTGGAGTACCAAAAGCTCCAAATATTTTTCCCAATTGATCAATGTCACTGTTACCCTAGAAAGCATTTAAGCCAAATGAAATAAGTGTTATCAAGCATGGTAACTTCCAAATCCACATAGAAAAAGCACAGCTGGAGCAGAATGGTAAATATCAATGAATACAACGGTGATGACAGGTTATCTCTTTCCTGGTTAGATATTATTCAGCAAAATGGTTTGCATCTTAATGCATGTAGCTTGCAAAAATATCAATGCACAAGCAAGTTAAGAAAGTATACCGCCTAATCTATCTAAATCCATAGATAGATATATCTCTACGTCTATGAGCATGTTGAAGCCTATTTTGTGTGTGTATGTGCAAGTGTGAGAGAGAGGGAAAGAGGAGGGGGGGAAGAGAGAGGGAGGGGGGGAGCGAGAGAGAGAGAGAAACCTCTGCATCCTTCAACCTTAAGGATAAAAAAGAGAAGCGTGTGAATCACCTTCATTTACCATTGAGCATTACCAAAAAAATTATCCAAGAAATGCTCCAAAGTGATTATTAGTATCTAAAGCTCCACTACCTTGACACTCTTACAGTCAATTAAAGAAGCGGAAAAGCATGTTTAGTCCACAAAAACCTTCAACAACACTGAGAAGTAGATATTAGTTCACTACATTGCCCCCAGAAACTTTATGCCATTCACAGCATTCTCAAGATAACAAATATATCCTTTGCAATTCATCTTAATAGCGATATCTTATTTCTGGTAGAGATGACCTGATCAATACCTTAAGGACAACAACAGAAAACCATAAAGACATGTAGAAAAAGCAAACTAGAAAAGAACAGCGTCATAATTTTGCGATTGGTGATGTCATGAGAAAATTACTTCCACACCAACCAAAGACGGTAGTCTGACTAGAAACAAAAAAATTAGTTATACAGCTGCAAATAGTCAAAATGATTTACAATGACTAAAAGACTAAACCTTCTAATTAAACAAAGATATGATCATTGTCACCATTCTGTACAATAACGGTTTCTAAGTGTGAGAAACATCGAAAATGCATAAATAAAATAAATAAATCAAACAAAGAGGGATAGAGAACTAGACAGCTGACAACTACTTAATTTACCTTTCGGTCTAATAAGTTCAATATTTGTTTAAAAAATGACCTTTAAATCACATAGCAACTACTCAAGTCACATGTTCTCTATGAACGAACTATGTCAACAAAACCAGCACAAACAGAATACGTGAACATCACAGCAAGGAAAAAATGAATATGATGGACAAGTATTACAGCAGTAAAATCCAGAACAATTGATAAGTCATGATAAATCAATTTGCACCTGCAGAAAGGGTCGTCTTAAGAGGAGTTCAGCAAATATACAAGCCGCAGCCCAAACATCCACCCCGGGACCGTATTGCTTCGCGCCAAATAACAGCTCAGGCGCTCTATACCATCGAGCAAAGACCTACTCAACAGAAAAGAAAGCTCAAAATACATTAATTTTACAAAAACCTGGGAAATTACAAAAAATGAAAAGGGCAGAATGCTGTTAGATATAGAATACATTGTAGGGTGACCTCCAGACCAATCTGATGAAGCCCTTCTGTTTTCTTAAGTTCTATCACAAGCCAAATGGAGCTTTAGGGCTCGGATAGAGAGATGGACCCGAGAAAGAGCTATTAGCCTAAGAGAACTTTACCTTCACGGGCTACTTCGCTAGACAAAGATGAGGCAATGATAAACAAATCCTAATGGGCTCCTCGCTGGACCCTAGACCATCTGATGAATCTTTTAGCTGTATGAACTGAGTGTAAAAATGATACCCGTTGAATGATCTCCCACTATCCCCATCAGAAAATAAAGATCAGTGTACTAATTGTAATCTATGCAAGAAGCCTAATCGAATAAAGCTACAGATTGCTGTGAATCTATTCAACTTATGTATCGTAAATGTGGTAAGACAAAGCACAGAAACACAACCAAATTCTCCTGCAGAGGTTCTTGTGAAATGAAAATAATTATAAGACTAAATAGACCTCCAGATTGCATGCTAGATCATTGTCCAAGATTAATGGATGACAGGAAAAGCATACCTGGTGAGTGAACCTTCGATCTGGGCTCCCAAATATACGCGCTAGACCAAAGTCTGCCAGTTTGAGCTGTCCACGAGAGCCAATCAACAAGTTGTTTGGTTTCATATCCCTGGGGTGAACAAGCTATAAACTATAAACAAAAAAACCAGCAAGGCAGAATTCCAAATGCAAGTCATTGTGCAAAATTACCTATGCAAAACCCATTTCTTGTGGCAAAAAGCAAGCCCTTTTAATGTCATCTGAAGATACGATTTTATATCAGCCAGCGAAAGAACGATATTCCTGTCCCGAATAACGGCCTCAAGGTCGGTCTCCATAAACTCGAAAACAAGATGCAAGTTGCCTTTATGAGGGAATGCATCAATCAACTCTATGATATTCGGATCCTTAAGCTCTTTCAGTAATTTAATTTCTCTAAGCGCGGTGAAATTCACCCCTTCTTTCTGCTTCCCAAGCCGGATTTTCTTAATGGCAACTGTTTGTCCGGTCTGCACAAAGTTCAACACAAAATTAAGGAGTGAAACCGAAAACCCAGAACGATTTTTTTTTCTCTTTCTTTGTTCAGGTGCACAGGCAGAACCCATCAAGTCTCAAGATTGTTCAGAAACTCAATATAGGCACCCCAACATCTTTGTAGAACCCTTTATTATTGACTTATTGTACTGTTACCATCTTTCTCCACATTAGGTGGGAGAGATATGGCATCCACTTGGAGCCTCAACTTGCAACTCCTCGGTTCAACACAACAATTCATCAACGTAATACTCTCTTTTAAGCTACCATCAAGCTTAAGGTTTTGATTCATGGAATCATAGGAGCAACTCTAGTAGCTGCTCTTGCGAGGAAGCATCAGAGTGTTCGTAACAGAAACTCCATATCCTTCAGTATTTAATTCCATTTGAGATAATTCACATATTGAACTTGCATTGGTATCAGAGCTTCTATGCTTGTTGTTCACTTCAGATGATGCTAATCCATAGAAAATAAGTTGTCGTTTCCATTTGGACCATAAGACATCACATTTGAAACTTTCGGCAAAATGGGTCTTGTTACGTCGGACAGCACATTGCACCCTTAAGCCAGAAAACTCTTATTTTCAGCTTTAATATGATCTTAGGAAGGTCTTCCTAAAGTTTCAAGTCTTTTCGATCTATACTTTGAAGAGAAACTCAACTTGCATTTCTCAATAAATAAAGTTGATTTTTCAGAAAGTTTGTGCTTGAATTTCACCCATAAACCCCTCATTATGAGGAGTAAGATTATAACATTTGCAGCATGAGCTTTCCAATATACCTTGTTTGCATCATTTGGATGGCTTTAAAGAAGGGCTCAATACACAATAAGTTCAAAACTGCATGGACTTGACTTTGAGAATATGATGAATAGTAACTCAAAGATAAAGAATAGAAATGAAGGCGTCGGTAGCACCGTTTTGCAGATTCGGGTTAAGTGATGCATAATATTATGGAAATGCCATTTCAGACTATGCTGGGACTTTTTTTTTTTTTTTGGCCGACAAAGTTTCTCCTTTTGTGTGGGTTGGTTCTCATTTCACTGTTTACCTGCCCAAAATGGCTGGATTATTTTCTTTTATACAACTATACTCCAGTACAAAACAATAAGGCCTTTAATGTTCCATCTTTTTTTAAAAAAATAGCATAGTTTCTTCATTCAGATTCTTTCCCGCACTTTGGCCCTGAAATTTTTTATATATAATGTAGAATTCAGTAATCGCAGTGTCGAGTTCAGAATGAGATATATCAAAGATCAATTGTCCATATAAAGATTAACTTCTTAACATGCATGTCAACGAGCAATCCTTAATCTCCCAACTGGATTTATTGGACTCATTTCCACAGAAAGTAATGAAGTCATCCCATCCATTTAAACTGTGCATCTTAACGTCTATTTTACCAGACATAAAAGGATGAGATACTAGATTTCTACTTGATCTAGGAAAATAAATTCTCGGGTATATTCTTGAAAATCATAGCGAAAGTAACCGTTAGCTTCACATGGAGCCCGCATGCATTTTGTTTTGCATGGTGTTTAATTGATGGATATTATGAGATTTTCCTCCTAAATTATTTTGTTCATTACCAATTTAAAAATATGCTTCTGATTTACATTTTTTAGGTGATGGTTACGAGCTAAGCAGATTTCTGAAACAATGAGAAAAGGAACAACATTTATTGAAATGGATATATTTGGAACAAATATCAAAGACGTACAATAAATATCACCATTTATGCTTTGCTATGTAGTGGAATTGGCTTCATAATGTAGTTGTTGACCTTAGCAAAAGAGAGAAACTAGATGGGACTAATTATGACATGTGGCACCGAAAGATCATATTAAACAAGCAGGATTTCCTGGAAACTTCGACTCAGTGCACAACCCGAAGGGAAACAGGGCCCAACACCGTCTTGACATGGAGATGTATCAACTTAGGTCAAAAAAGATCGATGCGCACGCTTTATGATGTTAAGCGTCTTGCGTAATGATCCCATCGGGAGTTTGAAAACTAACCATCATCCACTTGTGTTGGAACAACTAAAACTTGCCTACAGGAGCATGTTCTCCACAAGGTTGCATTCCTTAACTTAGAAAATTTAAGGAGTACAAATATGATCCTAACCACTCTATGGCTGAACACCTTATGCTGATCAAAGATCTTAAAGCTGCGAGGACAAACCACTTTGATGAGGTGCAAGTAACAGCTGTTATCAGATCTTTGCCTAGCTCCTGGGGCCATGTGAAATTCATTTTGACTCACAATGACAGCATAAAACAGTTGCTGATGTTTCGCGTTATCACCTATTAGAAGCGAAGCACCAAGAGGTGAACCGCTCCGATGCCATTGTCACCCAAGGGGGCCAGCGTATGGCAAATGTGCCCAGACGTAACAGATAAGGATGGAAAGGCAAAAGAAAAGTTCGGGGAACTACACCGATGACAAGCAACGTAGCTTAGCACCATAGAGGTAGCGCAGTGTTATGAAAAACATGTCCAAAAGTAAAGTGCTACTACTGCAACCCGAAAGGTCCTACACTCGTAAGTGCACAAACCGACGAAGACTCGAGAGCAACCAAACATGTAGCATGAGATAGAGTGGGGTATGTAGAGTATCGCCGAATCCTTGCAGGTAGCTGAAGCATATTCACTAAGTTATCTATTTTGGTGGTATCTTATTTGGACAAGGTTATCTAATGAATAAGTTCTGTAAATAAGATTTGATTGATTCTGATTTCTCACTCTCTTGTATAGCCACTGATAGTGTTTTTGATGACATTGTCACGTGATATAAGAGACTTTGGACACACTGGAGAAGACATGATGACTAGAAAAATAGAGAAGGCCTATTGGGGTCTCTCACAAATATAAGCCTACCGGCATGTGAACCTTGTTTAGCTGAAGGGCTTGTAGAAAACCTCCGGCAAGGCTGGCGGGGCAAAACAACCTTTAGAGCTGGTCTGCAGAAAGACGGATGTGAAGGTTCACCGCGGTGCCTCTTATTTTCTTGCTTTTATCGATAATTACACGCGATTCAAATAATATCTCACACACAGATATGAAGCATTAGATTCCTTCAAGCCCTTCATACTAAAAGTAAAGAATCCTTGTCTTGAAAATGGTCATGTCTGATTAAGATTATAATCGCAATGGATTCATCCAGGTTTACCCCCACTTAGGATTTCACTCTTGTCCAATCAATTTATGGAACTTTGTGACGAGAAGGGAATACGCCGGCAATTGACGACACATCGCACTCTGCAACCGCTACACAACCACTCCGCATAATGGCGTCGCAGAGAGGAGGAATCGAACATTCCTGGAAATGTTTAGGTCGATGATGGTGCAAGCCAACTCCCAATCATTTTGGGGAGACGCTTTGTTAGCAGTAGTCCATATCCTTAACTGAGTGCCTTCCAAATTAGTGCCCTCAACCCCATATGAACTACAGAAACGTGAGAAGCCCAATTCGAAGTATTTATGAGCATGGGTTCAACCTTAGTTGCAGGATTCGTGTAGGAAGGCCACGAATCTTCCTTAGAAGTGCGAATCTGCGCTCCTAACTTGGGAGCTCATCGGGAGCGCGACCCAAGAGAGTTGGGATCTCGAACAGAAGTATGGGCAGATTCGTTGTTCATCGATAATGGAGGTTTTCTCCTTGTTTTTTCTTTGGGTAGTCACTATTGGAGGCTAGGGTTATGAAGAGACATGAACAGAGAAGAAGAAGTAGAGAGAGAAACTCGGCTGTTTCTTTCTACAGGTGTCTACCGAGAAATGGAAGGCAAGGCACGTGGGTTGGGCCCTATTAGTCTGTCTTCACAGGTCATTAGTGAATTGGTGGCTGTGGCTTGGCCACGTCCCCACATGATATGTTGGGCATGACAGCTGGGGTTCTTTATTCTTTTCATATTCCCTCTTTAACTTTTAACTATTGTAAAATTAACCACACTGCACACTGTCATATATTTTACAAGAATGCAATATTTTTACGTTGTCCTAGGATATACCATAAAGTAAAGTTTATTTTAAATAATTATATAGCCACAGCGTTCCCAACTCAGGTTCTCCTAGGTGCTGACGCTTCCCCGCCCCCGCTCTGTGCAACTTAGGGTTCAACAGGTAATGCCCAAAACTCGTCCCATGAGTACGGGAAACTTGGCCCTCAAGCTACGGAAAACATTTTTATAAGATATTCTAAACAGTCAAAAGGGTAATGCGATGTTTAGTGGACAACCTGATAATGGGACAACTAAGACTGCATCTTGAGATGTTGGCTTCATTGAGGATGACTTTCGAGTATTGGGGAAATGAGGGAGAAGCTTAATTTATAGAAGACTAAATAATCAAAAGATATCATACTTTCTCCCAGTCAGCGAGAGTCAAGAATTTGTACCTCATCCTGTAGTCGCCAATGAGAATGAAGATGGCCTTTATTCTAGTGAGAGCTTAGAGGATAGTGAGAGAATCCCACAAGATTCTCAAAGATTTCCCGACTCAAAATAGCAAACATGGAGTTATTCATACTCGTCATTTTGGGATTGAAGGGAAAACTTTTATATGCACTCTACGAGATATTGCTAAGCATGCTTCATTTAAGGAAGTGCTCTATTCGCCTACCTGTAACAAATGGATGGATGCTACGAAGGATGCGATGAACTAAATGGCTCAGTCTAGAATTTAGTTTGATCCTCCATCTAAGCACTATGTATATTAAAAAGAAATGATGATGGATCAGTTGACAAGTATGAGACATGTCTGCTGGCAAAAGGCTACACGAGAATGGTGTATTTATTACGGGGAGACATTCTCCCGAGTGGTGAGATTTGCCTCAATAGGCCTCAATCTGTCAATTGTCCCACATATAGACCGTAAACTTTTCAAGATGGATGAAAAAATAGCATTTCTCAATAGAAAGCTAGATGAAGATATCTATACGGGAGCGCAAATGTCTGTCTGCTTAAATGTTCAATTTATGGTCTCCAATAATCATCTAGGCAACGGTACTTTAGATTTCATGAAGCATGTAGTGCAAATGATTTGAGATAATTGAACAAGATCACTGCATTTCAAAAGGAAGTATCATTATCCACTCGTTGTATGTTAACGACATCTAGTTAGCAAGAAACGATTTAAAGTTAATTGTCGCCACTAAAAGAGTGGTTGTTTCACTTTTAAAATGAAGGATATACGCGAAGCAAATTCTGTGCTTGTAGTTAAGATCATAAGGGACCATTCAGAGAGATTTCTTCATCTTTCTCAGAAATCGACATAAAGACTCTTGAAAATTTTTGCATGCATAACTCCAAACTAATTGACATTCTAATGGATAAAGAAAAGAAAAGAATCAATGTCCAAATTACTTAACACAAAACCAGTTGTAAGTCTGATGATGTTATGTTGTGTACTCGACCTAGCATCTGTTTTGCAATAGGAATGGCAAGTTGGTACCAAAGTGACCAACGGCTGGCCCATTCCCAAGCCGTCAAGAGAAGCCTTCAGTACCTACGTCGACCGCATATCTCATCCTATGTTTTTGTAATGGGGATTTGAGACTTAAAGGATATCGTAATAGAGATTAGGCCAGAGCCAAGCATGAATCCCCTTTAAATTATGCATTCATTGTGGAGGAGCAACTATTTCATTGTGTAGGACGAAGCAAACCTGTGTCGCCCTGTCCACAATGGGAACGGTTCAGGAGTTTTTTGCAGAGCTTGGAGATCACGATTCAGATGCACGAGGCACTACTCATATGTAATGACAATACATCTGCCTTAGATTATGCAAAGGATACCAAGTATCATGAAGAAAAAAAAACACCGAATATGTATTATCACTTCATGTTGCACAAGGCGAGGTGGTCGTTAAACATATATCAACCAGCAACATGGTGGATAGCCCTTTCACTGAGACAATTACTAGAGGAGTTTTCTACTCCGATGTTAGAGGACCGGACTTACACACAGTTTGAATTACTTGGACATCTTGTTGACATTAAGAAATTGTACTTTTAACCGTTTTGATATTAGATCACATAAAATTTTATACTGATATGTGTCAACAGCTCGACTTAGCCCACTCACACGAGTAATTGCCTTGGACTTATTTTGATATCGCTCAAGACGAGATATTTACAGCTTTTGTGCCTAAGTGACAAGAAAGTTATATTGTTTGGCTATTAGCCTTTGGAGCTAGATATCGCCTTAGTAAGAACTAGAAAGAAACTTTTAAGAGGTAAAACATGATGTTATCTCCATAAATACATGTTTTGTATATAGCCGAATGTGAGTTTCTAAACAAACAATGAGTGAGTGACTGAGCACTCAATTTAGGCACCGTAGTGGTGACAAGACTAAGATCTGTACGGCGTTAGAAAGTGACATGCCCAAATCAGTGGGAGCTCCGCCGGAGTATACATATCATACTGCATGTGCTTAAGGACTACCATTTTGGTAAAGTGACTGAATAAATCCCTGATTCATCCGTATGTGAGTGCTATGGATCATTTTGATCCTTCATGTGCCCTTTTGTTAACTTATGACTGCATGAAAATGAAGCTTAATGTCACTACTTTAGCATGTTAATGTAGGATCATGATTGATTCGGTCTTATGGAGCATATCTAGGAAAGCGGTTAAGTATAATTGGGTTGGTATGTGTCTAAGTAAGATTGCATGTGAACATATTATGGTCTTGTGACTAAGAGCCTGCGCAATTATATTATATTTCGAATCAATACATATGATTTTAAGCACATTAGATATTGATTGCTCAGAGTCGGGACCTGCGAGAGATTAAGGGTGCTTGATTCAGTATACCAAAGTAAGCTAGCGCATAGATGAGAACTTCTTGAGTAATGTGCTATGTTAGTCGAAGGTAACTTCCTTTTTCGTTAGGTTGCACGTTCCACTTCCACTACGAAGAGATGACTAATTGATCGATAATGAGTCTAGTTTGTTGAAGATGTTAAATGTATCTCTGCATGAGGTGGCTAAGACGTGGCATCCACTTAGAGCCTCAAACTTTAATAAAATGAGTTCCCATCTCATTTGGTGTTTGCGGAATGAGACAAATCTGATGATTTGCGAGCTACGCCAGTGGTAGCATTTCGTCTATCTCACAATTGGTCTCCCAAATTCACAGACTATGTCGGGAAGGCCGTAGATGAGGTTGCTGATTTCTCTACAAAGGAGAAGCAACTCCTCAATTGAAAACACCAATTCATCAAATTAATACTCTCTTTTAAGCTACCATCAAAGCTTAAGTTTTTGATTCGTGACTCATACTCTATTGGCTGCTCTTCTGACGAAGAAGAAGTAACACCATCCAAGGCAAGCAATGCAAGTTTGTAACACAAGCTTTAGATCCTTCGTTATTTGAATCCCAATTATGCTAATCAGCATATTAAACTTACATGTACCTTTTGCATTAATGATCGTATAAATATGGGACTGCCAATAGGACCAATATAATTGGAAAATACACACAAACCCACCATATTCAAACTTTAATCAAGGAGAAAATATAAACTTTCAAAATCAAAATTCCAAACTGAACATGACCAGATTAATAAGTGTATAAATAAATAAGCAGACACTCTAGAAAGATAGATACAAGGGGGATATAGGACAACTACCTTGGTATCGATGGCTTTGTAGACGACGCCATAAGTGCCTTCCCCGAGGACTTCACGCTTAAGGTAGCGATCGGCAACTTTCTTTTGGAGTAAATGATTATCCACTTCCTCTGACATTTCTTTTGTTGTTGCTGCTGGCATGTTGTTGTTCATTGTTGCCCCAAATACGGAATCCAGCATCATCATGTTCTGGAGAATAGGATTAATTTTCAACCCTTAGTCCCTTTACTATAAACCTAGATTTTCGGACTTGTTCATAAATGTCATCTTTTCACCACCTAAATACTCGAAACGAGAGGGGATTGTGAAACGAGGTGACAGTGGAAAGTGGGTGTCATTCCCTTTCTTTCACATGTTGAAGTCTTGTATATCTCAGGAATGGAGGTAAGGGACTAAATGGGAGGGTTGGGTCGAAGAACTGCAGGTCAAAAATGGTTCCAACCTAGATCTGACCCAACAAGTCTTGGGTTGACGTAGGCAGGGTCAGAAACAGCATTGAAACCGGATACGACCCAACCCATTTTTTGCTTCTTTCTGAGGCATTGAGTTTACTATTATCATCGAGAAGGCATTTTTCATCTTCATCATATGACAATTAAAAACACTAATAAACAAATATTGCTAATTAAAACTACTACTACCCTTTTGAACAAATAAACACACGGACGGAACTAAAACAAGCATTGATAGCTCTTCAAAACTCCGTAATTTAAAACTGGTTATAATAAGTGATCTGGGAGCGAGTTTCTTTCAGCACTTCAGCTGCCATGTGACTGACTTCCCCATTGTTCTCTCTCTAGACTACAACATAGGTACAACCATAGATACCTTTCTCCATCTCAATGCACCATGCATGTGATGACCATTATTACAACCTTTCTACTAGGCTTCAGAAGATCCACAACTTTGCCCAGTTGCACACATTTGGGGTGGTCTGCTTTTTCTCTCTCTCTCTTTTTTTTTTTTTTTGTGTGCGTGTGTGTGTGTGTGTTGGGGGAGGGGGTGGTCACTCTTTGCGCGAGAGTATTAGTCATCTATGGGGAAATTTTTACAGATGAAGTAGGCTACTACAATAGACTTCCTTTTTCCCCCATATATAGGATCGTAGATACCTTTCTAAATAACTTTCTAACCATGCAACTGGATAATGCAATCTTGTAACCAGCTTGTTATCTAGGATGTTAACAAGCTGGTTAGGAGAATGCAACAATTTCATTTTCAGAATTTGTTCAACAGCTATCGAAAAATAATGTACAGAAGATTGGATCAAACACTACAGTTCTCCTTTTTTTAACGCACTGTTACCCCGAAAAACAAATTGAACTCCAAGTTTTTCCGGTCAGCACCTCATTGAGCAACTATAATATGACAGCAAAAGAGAGGTATAGCAGAAAAGCAGCAGGAACTCATACTTACGTTTAATAACATAGAAAGAGGTGCACACATACTTGAATTCGTACTTACACTAATTTAGCACCATCAACATTGAATTGAATCACTGAACAGGTGGACTGAACACAATCGATAACAACCAGTGAACTATAAACCACAAACAGTTTTAAAAAACTATTTGACGAAAACCCACCAAGTGGAGATTTAAAAGAATACAAGAATACACATAGAAATTTAAATACCATGGGAACCCACATCAAAACCCATTTACGAAACCAACCATAAATAGTATGAACAAGAGAGAAAGATAAGTTCAACAGGTTTAGACAGATATACCTAATCTGAGAGAAGAAAGAAATTTAGGAGCGAGAGAAGAGGGAATGGAGGCTGCCGTCTATGGAGAGAGTCTGCCAGCGAGGGTTATAGGAACTGCCGGAGACGGAGAGAGGAATTGCCCGCGACGGGAGAGCCGCTCGGCGACGGAGAGAGGCGCTGCCGGAGAAGGCGCCGCGTGGAGAGAAAACCAACGGGTGAAATGTGAAGTCAGATCCAGGGTTCTTTGGAGGCCGTAAGTTTACACAATTTGTTTTTGCGTTTTGTATTCTGGTTTTGTTTTTCAGATTTTAGTATTCAGTTCTAAAATCGAATTTTGTACTTTTCGTTTTTTCCGTATCTATTTTTTTCAGTTTTTTTTGTACGATTATCATTCTCATTTCTATTTTCACCAACTTTTTTAGATTCATTCTTGTATATTTTTTAGTATTATTTCGTGGGCCCATGTTTATGCGTCCCCTTCCCCTTCCCTTTCCATTTCCCCTTCACGAGTTCCCTTTCCCCTTCCCCTTCTTTGTTCCCTCTGTTCCCACATCTGCGTGTCCCCCTTTCCCTTCCCCTTCCCCCTTCACGAGTTCCTCTTCTCCTTTTCCTTCCCTTTCCCCTTCACCATGTTTTTCACGTGCCTTGTATTGATAGTTGGCTTAGATCACACACCAATTGACCCATGTGCCATGCCGGTATTGTTAGAAGCACTGCCCCCTCGCCACCGCCGGAGCAGAGTACTACTAATTCAGTTCTTGTGGAAGAAACCCAGGAGAGAATCCTAGAGAACGATGCTGAATTCCCTTCCTTTTCTTCCCTGGGCCCACATCTGTGTTAAAAACCATCTCCAAGTTAGAAGTCGCCCCCGCCGAGGTCTGTGCTTTCCTCTGGGTGTTAAACCTTTTCCTAGGAAAATGGAGGGTGGCAATAGCCGAGAGGAGGAGTAAGAAAAGACGGTTGCGGATGCGGAAGAAGAGGATGAAGACATGTTCCAGTGCTGTTGGGAATGGGACGAGGAGGATATTCGTGAAGAAGGTTTACCCGCTTGTCAGCAAGCAACCATTGTTTGAGCCCAAGCCCGTAGATGAAGACGGCGTTTCGAAGTCCATCTCTGATGCAGCACTTGCCACCAACCATCGTCTGCTTCATACTCATACTCCTACTATGCCTTCCCCGTTATTCATTGGGAAAATGGAGAGAGAGAGCGAGCTAGGCGGCAGGCATGTCAGAGAAATGTGAACTTAGTACAAGACCTTGGAGTTGAGAGTACAGTTGAAAGTTCGCCTCGTAACGAGAACGTTCAAGGGTTTCAACCGTTGCCCTCGAGTGGGTGGGTAGAGACAGACTTGGGCGTGTCTGAGGCATAGAAATAAAAGAATAAGTACTACAGTTACAGCACATTATACAAGTTATAGAATATAAAGAAAATACAAAAGACCAAAAAATAATAAAAACTTTTCAAGTCTAGTCTTTTAGTTTTTTAGTCCTCACCCGCAGCTTCCGCCTTGACAGGGCGGTGCTCTGACCAATTGGTAGAATTGTCAATTTCAGATTATACGGAAAAATAAACAAAAAAATTGGTGAAAGCCCCTTATTGAATTTGAACTGATGACTTACGCCTCGGAAGAGGGATCAAGAAGTTATCAAAAATTGTTGCGAAGAGTCGTCACTGTTGCGAACTGCCTTGAAAAAATCCCTCGGAATGAAGGATTCTAGGAGTAGCCATTTTATTTAATTAAAAAAATAATAAATAAAAAAGAAAAACCTAAAAATGTCCAAAGGACGACTAATATATTAAAAATAGGAAAATGGGTTTGGGGACTAAGTTATACAGCGAGAAGGTGTTAGACATCCGCCATACCCTTTCGGTCTCTACTTTATTTCTATTGACTTTTGGCCTTAAACATATAAATGTGCAATAAGACATTTAACCTTAAGTTTATTTTTAGATTATTGGCTTGAACTCGACATCAAGGGTCGAATGACCTCCATATCCAGTAAGACTAACCAAAATCAAAAGCATCGTAGTTCGACTCAGACCCTACGGGAAGCAACCTTCACTTTGGTCTTAGACTAGAACTATGATATGATATTATATGAAAAGACTCTTTTTGAGATTTTATGTAATATAAATGTGATCGCGGGAATGAGAGGCGCTTTAGACCATTATAATCTAAGCTAATCTACAAAGCAGTATAAATCTCAAGAGTGCACTTGCTTAGAAGACTTGAGAATCCTTTGTGACGAATTGACGATGCAAATGACTTAAGACTATTTAGAAATGAATATGAAGTGCTAAATTCGCCTTAGAGATGATCTATCACTTTTAAAAGAAGTGGTATTAAAGCTTTAGAGAGAAAAATCTTTTCCTTGAAAAAGTAGCCCAAAGACCCTATTTTTAGATGTCTACGTGCTATAAATGATAAGGATAACTATCCTAGTCTGTGATTTGGTGATAATTTGAAATTTTGATGGAAATTTGAAACTTGAAAAAAAATCAGCGAACCGGCGGGTTCATCCAATGAACCGACCGATTTTTTGGATTTCGAGACATTATTTGTCCCTACTTTGGTATTTATCTCTGAAAATACAGTTGGGATAAACCAGATTCGAAAATTATCTCTAGATTTCATATATATCAAAGATTAATCACATGCATCAAGGTTAAATCACAAGATAATCCTAAATCATTTAACCAATAACAATCTCATAACTGATCATGGGTTAAACCTAACTACGTGGACTGATTTTAACCAACTGGATTGGACTATAATTGGACTGGATTTTAGACTGGACTGGACAACTGGACTGAATTAACTATTGGACTTAATTAAATAACTTTAAGTTTAATATATATTATCAGGCCTACACCCATAAATAATATTATAAATAAAGTTCAATAATTATATATAAATGAAAATGACTACAATAATGGGTTGTCTACACAAATTATTCCGAATTCGTATAGCAAAGTTATTCAATAATATAAAAGTCAAATTTGTTCTAACTACTGCAATTACTTCCCAATTGCTTTAGGCAAATTTGTTAGGCTTTTATGTTATTGGTTTATATTTAATGGTTTAATATTGTGTGTTTATGTTTTCAAAGCAAAAATAAATCATGTTTGTTTATATTTTCCTAAGAAGTGTCTAATGTTTTTTTTTTCAACACAATCTTGTTCGTTTATTGTCTTCATATCCATTTTGAAAATAGACACGTGTGCTTATTTTTTTCTCTAAAACTTTTATCCCTTATTTTTCAATAATGTACTTATTATTGATGTATCAAGTTACCATAATACCCCCAGTTCAAAGTCCCTCAAAAAGTTAGACATCTATCACGTTGTGGCCCACTGGTTAGACTCTCATCAAATGCAAGCCCCACCGTTCTCCATTTCCCAGTGAAGTTCATGACATACTCTTCAACTACCGTTGCTCAAACCCCTAATATCCATCGCCACCACCATCGTCAAGAGGCTAGATTGGTGGAGATGAGAATGGATGGTGTTACAGTGGCTATTGGTTTGCAAAAGATCAGTATAGATGAGTATGTGGGTGAGGTTGTGGTGGTGGTTGAGGATGGTGTTATGGTGGTTTGGCGGCGGTCGTGGGTCTTGAATGGTTGTGTAGATAAGTTCTGGCGTTGTAGGTGAGGTTGTGATAGTTTTAGTTGAAGATAGTTTTGCGGTGGTTCAACAACAATAGTGGTTCGTGTATGGTGGTGGAAAGAAGAACATATGCTTGTTGGCGTGACTTTGTTGTTGTTGGTGGTGTTGTGGTGGTTTAGTGGCTATAGCGGGTTGCAAATAGTGGTTATTGGTGTTTAACGATGGTTTTGATGGTGGGTGTAGGTGGCGGAGAGTGGTGAGGATCGTGGCTTACAGTGGTGTTGGTTACAGTCGCACGAAGAAATAAAAGATAAAGAGACATGATGCAACAACACAAAGTAAAAATGGATGAAAATTTTGAACATTGTTTATTTTCCACCTTTTTTTTCTGACATACCGTTGAGCATGGTCCAAAAAATATGAAAGGTGTTTTTTTTTTCTTCTGCCTAGACCATTTTTTTAACAAAGCAAATATTGAATTTTTTTGAGGAAACAGCACAAATGGTCCCTGAACTATTCGTCGTTTTGGGACGCAGTCCTTATACTACCAAATTCGTAGGAATAGTCCTTAAACTATCAGATTTTAGTACAATAGGTCCCTTTTTCCACGTCCGTCTCCTTCTAGCTGTTAGCGTGTCAAAAAAATAGGGGCATTTTAGTCTTTTCTCCACGCATTTCAATATTTTCTTATTTTTTACAAGAAAAATAGCTTGTCTCCATTTTTCTTGACAAAAATGCCCTCATTTACAAACTTTACTTGTTTGTTTATTAAGGCTAACCACGTCATTTGACATTAAAATATAAACCTAACTTCATTCTATCTTCTTCCTCACCATAGCAGCCGCCGTCACCCTTCTGCCATTGCCGCCGCCCTTCTGCCATCACCGCCGCTACCTCCCTTCAGTTACCCCACATCTGTTATCAATCTCCTAGCCATGGAGTCGCCGGTTGAGATCCATGGACCCTAGACACGAATTAGATATACAAACCCCTTTATGTCCTTGAATCCAACCAAGGCTAACAACCACTTCTCACCGTCGCCGTCCACCGCCCTTTTAACCACCACCACATCTGAGAAAAACATCACGCCCTCTGAGTCCATCATTTCAATCAGATCCGCAACCACCAGCTGCAACCACTTTAGGACACCAAGTACCTCAAGCCACCGTCTCAAGACCCACTGCCGCTACTGCTGTTGCCGCAAGCCACCACCATTGATGACTCTATGTCACCACCAGCCGTCACCTTCCACCGTTGGTTTATCTAGATCTACCCCAGATCAATCTCTCTTAATAGTAATTGGTGATCGGTCGAGTGGTGATGACGACTAACATTTTCGTGGCGGCAATGAGGGGTTGGCAGGAGTGTAAGGCTGGTGGGGGGCTGGTGGTAGTGGGTTGATCAAATTAAATAAATAAAGAAGAAGAAAAGACGGAAATACCCCAACTATGGCCCACACTAACGGTTAAAAATAGACGGACGTGGGAAAAAGGACTGAACGGGCCAAAATTTAATAGTTTAAGGACTAATCGTACCAATTTGGTAGTACAAGGACTATGCCCCAAAACGGCCGATAGTTCAGGGATCATTTGTGCTGTTTCCTCAATTGTTTTTAAACCAAACAAGAAAAATGGAATTTTTGTTGCATCATATCAAAAACAAAAACAGAAAAGCCTAAACTAATGGGCCCTTTTCCAATTGTCTTCTATTGCTCCCGTATATCTTGAAGCAATGTAATTGAGATCTTCATGCATCAATGTAAAAGTATATTTGGACAAACTGGAATAATAAAAAAATGTTATACTTTTTCAAATTGTTGAAATTGGAGTTTTTGCCTTAAATAATCCTTTTTAAATACTTAATTACTTCTTTACCTCATTTTCAATCTTATTTATCTATTTACCATACTTTTAAAAATCGTGGTTCCAAACAGAGATTTCAAGGGAAGAAAACGTGGTTTCAAACCATGTTTTCAATATGTTTACTTTTATTTGTCTAATTTAAACAAAATTGAAAGGACATGGAAAGAAAAAGAAATTGTGAAATTAGAAATCGCATTTGAAAACCACGTTTTCATAAAATCGTGGTCTTTAACCGAGATTTCACACATTTACAACTCGTTTTCAATATAAATGTTGGTTTTAACAGAGATTTCATACCACAGTTGGCACATTTAAACCATTCTCCATAACTACGTTTTCAATTGAAATCTTGGTTTCTAAAAGAAATTTCATAGAACAGTTGACACATTTAAATCATTTTCCAAAATCACGTTTTTAAAAGAAATCTTGGTTTCTAACAGAGATTTCATAAAATCGTTCTTCAGAACCACATTTTCAATCGAAATTTAGGTTTCTAACAGATATTTCATAGCACGGTTGGCACATTTAAATCTTTTTCCAAAATCATGTTTTCAAAAGAAATCTTGGTTTCTAACAGAGATTTCATTCAAATCGTTCTCCAAAACCACGTTTTCAATCAAAATCTTGGTTTCTAACAGAGATTTCTAACATAGAATATAACTCGTTTTACAAAACCACGTTTTCCAGTAGAAATCTTGGTTTGTAACCACATTTTTTTTTTGTTGAAATCAATTAAAAACGTGTTCTTATAAAAGCATGGTTTATAACAACATTTAAGTTGTAAAATGGTATTTTATAACCATGTTTTCTGTTGGAATTGCTTTGTAACCATGTTATATATTTAAATCATAGTTTCTAACCACGTTCTCCACCATAAGCGTGGTTTTTAATCACTTTTTGTATTTCTTTTCCATGATTATGAATGCTTTAACACAACTATTATCATTGTTGTGAATTATTTTCCCCTATTATCTTGTAAACTTGTTTTCTTCTGTTAAAATTGTGAAATAGACAACTAAAATTTAGCTTTTCCCCGTATCATGGCTTCTTGTTGGCATAGTCAAGATGAAAGTGTTTGGGTTAAGGAGTAACTTAAGTATCATAATTTGTTCTACTTCTCAAATTTAAGTTTTTAGAGCATTTATTTCCGTTCTCAAATACTTGTCCATGTTTTCTTCGCTATAAAGTACATTAGTGACTAAGAAACTAACCTTTAACTGACGAATCATTGCATGGATAGGCACTTAAGCTGTTGATAGACTTTCCTTAAGCCTTTTCACAACCATAATGATTGGTAACAAAACTTTAGAGGCATAATCTCAACTTTCAACAACCAGATGGTTTGAGAAAGTAAAAATGGACATGGCTTAAATGGTCATGTACTGCAACGGCTTGTGACTAGTTACTGGTAAAAGGTGGTGGTAAAATTAGGATTTTGACAATAAAAGAAAGTACGCTTTCGTTGTTGGCTGTAACCATATAGATGGTCTAATGTCTCGTGGAGTATATGACATTTCTAGAGTTCTTATGTAACTGGGATTATAGCAGCCTATGCCTTTTACCCTTTTCATCCACTACACGTAATTATATGAAGCTTGATAAGGGACCACTTTAATAAATGCTAAATGTTCAATTTTATGAGATGTGATAAGTCGATGTAAGCTTCTTTAAACTACTCGATGAAAAGTCTCTACAAATGTGTTGATTGTTGAAAAAATAATAGCTCATTAAGAGCTCTAGCAATCCTTGAACTGTCATTCCAGAGTGAAGGACAGTTCACCATAAAAAGTATAAATGAAACATATAATCAGTCTTTCACTTCATGCAAAAAGGCGTGAATGATGTAACACTTCACTGAAAAAGCCTTAGACTACTAATGAAAGAAGTTATCGGTGACTAGAGACTTGTATTGTGGCAATAGATCAGACTCGTGTCGATATTTTTTTCGTCGATTTAGTAAACCATGCCAATGGTGTGAAGTTTCAACAAGAAGCTTCCTAATTAAAATAGTTGATTGAACACAAATTTCTTATCAACAAAACAACTCTCTGTAAAAGTCTTAAAGTACAAATGAGAAAAAAGATCTGACTTTTTACTTAGACAAAAGCACGTGATGTAGCATTTCACTGAAAAAGACTTAATTTGAGTACCAATTAAACAGGGTGTCAGTGACCAGGGTGTCAGTGACCAGGGACTTGTCTTGTCACTGAGATGGGCAGGCTCTTATGTAATTGGCACTCTATGCCCTTTGCCCTTCATCCACTACACGTACTTACATAAAGCTTGATAAGGGACCACTTTAATAAATGCTACAGGTTCAATTTTATGAGATGTGACAAGTCGCTGCAAGCTTCTTTAAACTACTCGATGAAAAGTCTCTACAAATGTGTTGGTTGTTGAAAAGATAATAGCTCTATCAATCCTTGAACTGTCATTTCAGAGTGAAGGACAGTTCACCATAAAAAGTATAAATGAAACATATAATCAGTCTTTCACTTCATGCGAAAAGGCGTGAATGATGTAACACTTCACTGAAAAGGCTTTAGACTACTAATGAAAGAAGTTATCGATGACCAGAGACTTGTATTGTGGCAATACATCATACTCGTGTCGATATTTTTTTCGTCGATTTAGTAAACCATGCAAACGGTGTGAAGTTTCAACAAGAAGCCTCCTAATTAAATTAGTTGATTGAACATAAATTTCTAATCAACTAACAACTCTCTGTGAAAGCCTTAAGTCTATGTAGCTAGAGTACAAAGGAGAAAAATGATCTAACGTTTCTCTTAGACAAAAGCACGTGATGTAGCATTTCACTGGAAAAGACTTCCACTACCAATCAAATAAGGTGCCAGTGACCAGGGACTTGTGTTGTCACTGATGGATAGGCTCTTGTGTAGTTATCACACCAATATATCGTGTATGTGTTTGTGTGCTTATTTATATATGTTAGTCATGTTCATCGCATTAAAAATACCGAAGTTAAATGGCAGGAGTTCCCCGTAATTCTAGTTATCGGGGATGTGAGACTGTGTGGTTGTTGTGTTAAAGGAACGACGGCTACAAGCAAGTGAAGTACACGGATCCGAGAGAGTATTATGCAGGTTTAAGAAGAGAATAGGCATATCGAGTTAAGGAATCAGAAGCACTACACCAAGATCTCATCACACTAAGAGCACATGTGCCGTAATGTTTTTATCTTAGTATGTTGCGGCTTAATGTTAAGCAGTGTAAGAAAGCTGTGTGCCGAATTCATATGGAGAATAATCGGATGTTGTTGCGTAGAAAACGGTTTTACATGCTTCAACTTGCCGAAGAAATGGCAGAGGCTAGTGGGAGGCACCTCAGTTCAAACGAGAGAAAAAATATTTTAACCAATGATCAGTACTTATCTGATGAATATATGTCAAATGAAGAGTGATATATACCTCTTCCTACTATGTGTTAGGATTTTATTCCAACTATCAGTTTTGCACATGTCGTTGTAATAAGAGAACCTCGCCGTTGCATTCGTCTGTTATTTTAAAGCATTTATTTATGTACTGCTTTTGTACCTTCACATGTATTCTTTGCGTCATTAGTAAGGTCTATTATAGCACCTCTATAGCTTCTAATCCATTTCAAAACTATATATAGCGTACTTCTAGCTCTATATACATTCAATTGTAAATTACGATAGCAAACCATGATACACTTAACATGTATCATGGTACATATTTAATCTAAATGCTGCATTTCATCGCCACTTCATAGAGTAAACAATTACATACAATTTCCATACCATCCCAAAAATGTCACATGATTATCGTACATATTTTCAAAATAGAAGAAGTCAACATGTTGGCTTGTTCAAGATTAATGAACTTTTTCATGAGTCTGTTAATCTGCAAAGCTAAGTTTTGCATGGTGCTCGTACTCCTTTCTTTGCCCTTGGAGGATTCCTCTTGGCGTAAGTCTTCAGTTTAGGGCGCTTTGCAGGATACTCCATCACAACATGCTGTGATCCGGACGTAGGAAGAGGCTCCTCTATAACTTGTGAAACTGTATCTCCCACAGGTAAAGATGTGTGGACATGAGATGCTCTACGATGATAATGATGTTCATTTCGTCAACCTCGTGGAATGACATCAAATAAATGGTTTGAATTGCATCCTCCTCTACCTTGACCAACGTTTCGTCCACAACTTGAGCCTTGGTTACCAGCTCTAACACAACCTTTACCTCTGTGATATGGAACCGACACATGTCCCTCTTTCTCAATAGGTTCCAATTGTTCTTGTACAATCTCATACGAAGCAAATAGGTCAGTAAATTGGGGAGGGGTAGGATAAGGTCTATCCATAACTATACTTTTCATCTCAGATTCATGAAGCAGTGGTGATGGCAAGCGTTGTACAACTGCTACAAATGAAGTTGATGGAGGGGCATTTGATTCTGGTATACAAGGCCGATGTGATCTCTCAAATGTGGAAGATGACGGTCCATGAGAGGATGGTGTTCTGATTGTGGAATAGGATGTCAAAGGTGTAATACCCCGAAAATTTTCTTTTCCTTGTGCGAAATTAATATTTTTTAATAATTAAGTTTGTGGTCTTTTGTTAACATTAAGAAAATGAATTTGGATTGTTTTTGAAATTTTCGGTTGAATGAAAGTGGTTTCATTCGAATCAAAACTTATTGATGATAAAGTTTTTGAGTTCTGAAATATTCGGTCGGAGGAAAATAGTTTGGCTTTGAATAAAAATGGTTTTCTGGAGTTTTAGTCTAATTTAAAAGGTTTTAGTCGACTAAAAGAGTATTTCGGTCGACTAAAAGTGTTTCGGTCGACTAAAAAGTATTTAAATTGTGTAAAAATGGTTTTCTGGAGTTTTAGTCGAATTTGGTTTTAGTCGACTAAAAGAGTGTTTCGGTCGATTAAAAGTGTTTCGGTCGACTAAAAAGTATTTAAATTGTGTAAAAATAGTTTTCTGGAGTTTTAGTCGAATTTAAAAGGTTTTAGTCGACTAAAAGAGTGTTTCGGTCGACTAAAAAGTATTTAAATTGTGTAAAAATGGTTTTCTGGAGTTTAGTCGAATTTAAAAGGTTTTAGTCGACTAAAAGAGTGTTTCGGTCGATTAAAAGTGTTTCGGTCAACTAAAAAGTATTTAAATTGTGTAAAAATGGTTTTCTAGAGTTTTAGTCGAATTTATAGGTTTTAGTCGACTAAAAGAGTGTTTTCAGTCGACTAAAAGTTTTAGTCGATGAACAGTGATTTTGAACATTAATATGAACAGTGTTTTGAACAGTAATATATGGACAGTGTTTTGAACAGTACTTTCAATCGACTAAAATGTGTTTTCAGTCGACTCAAAGTTGTTTTCGGTCGAATGAGAACAATAGTTTCACTTTTAGTCGATGAACAGTGTTTTGAACAGTAAATATGGACAGTGTTTTGAACAGTAACTATGAACAATATTTTTGAACAGTACTTTCAGTCGACTAAAATGTGTTTTCAGTCGACTCAAAGTTATTTTCGGTCGAATGAAAACTTTAAAATTTTTGTCCCCTATAAATAGTGTTCTATTTCATTTCTAGCTTTTTTGGGTTCTCTGTTTCTTTTCTTCTCCTTTGTACGAGAGAGAGAGAGAGAGAGAGAAGGCTTGGAAAATTTGGAAGCTCTAAGGAGGAGCTTAAGGATTTGTGACTCTCAAGAGGCTTGATTAAGGTAAGGGTTATTTTCGAAATTCACATCAGCGATGGACCAATCGCTCTTGTAAGTCTTTAGTTTCTTTTTGAAATATGAATTTCTTCGAGTTGAGTTAAATGGTTCTTCTTCTCCTCTTTGCTTTGAGAGTTACTATGAATAATTTGTTCCTAGAGATTATCATTATTTCAGAAACTCCATATATTGTTTGACATGTCCGGTATTTGATTTGGTTAAATTGAATTCTTTGTTTTGATAATTCTATGAGCCATGTCACAGTGTATGTGACTTATGTCTGACTTACTCATGTGGATTAAAACGTGGGCTAGCTCAAGGGAGTTGAGCTAGAGATCGCGATCTTACTTTCTGAACCGGCCTCATATGTCAGGAATGACGTATGTGACCACTTTCTGAATGGCTCTCTAGTGTCTATTTCCGTACTCTGATATATTTTGGCATATGATATTCGGTCTGACATCTCTAGTGTCTATTTCCGTACTCTGATATATTTTGGCATATGATATTCGGTCTGACATCTCTAGTGTCTATTTCCGTACTCTGATATAATTTGACATTTGAATTTGGTCCGACCTCTATTCAGTCGAAATTGGTGTGCCTTTGAAATATTGTCTTTCAGATATAATTTGACATTGAAATTGTGTTTGATGTCCATTCTGTTGAAACCTTTGTGTCTGTCTTTGTATTCAGAAGTGTTTTTGACATTCAAAATCTGGTTTGATTATCTGTTCCGTTAAAACAAATTTGGTGCTTCCGAAATTCTGTTTCTCTGTTATCTTTGGGTTCCGACTTATTGGTCCTTTGAGCGACCTTACTGGGCATTTGGCTCATTCCCTTATTGTTTTCCCTTTCAGGTGGTTAGTATGTGGGATTTCAGATTTGAAGGACTAGCTGTGTGACCAGAGTTAGCTGCCTTATTTCAAAGTTAGTATTGACATTTAAGTGTATTTAATCAGGACAAGTTGGTATTGTTTAGGTTTTGTTTTGAACTCTGTATTGGAGAAATTTTTTGAATTGTATAAAAGTTTTGAGCCCTACGACAGTTATTGATGTACTCTTGAAGTTATTAGTGAATGCTCTGATTGACCGTTTGGGATATTATGATATTTTAAGGTTTTCTGATTTCGTTTTGGAGACTTTCGATATTGTTTCGTTTGGGATTTTAGTGTATGCTCTGATTTACCAATTTGAAGTCTTCTGATAATTATGGAATTTTATCTGATCTCTGTATATTTGGCATTAACGCTTTGTAAATAAATTCGGGGCGTTACAAAAGGCATATGCTCTACAGCTACTACATGTGACGGTAATGATAAGGCAGTTGGTTGTTCCAGTGAGTTAAAATTGGTGCTAGCTGTCACACTCTATATATTCAGTTCACGTGATGGTGGTGGCTCAACTGTGCAATGGGATGGTGAAGACAAAACTTGCACATGAGGTTGGATTGATGGGGGTACTAGTGATGTTGATGCAGTAATTGGTCCTGGTGTACCTATCGGTGCCACATTGATGGGCTCCACGGTCGGTCTTGGTCCCTGTCGATCTGCACGTCGTGGTGGTGGTCGTGCCTGTGTAATTGCCTGTGTGAGGTCCTAAATTCGTGGCTCGGGCAGTGCATCAGCTGAGATTCGTTCAGCCTCACCAATCGTCGACAATGCTTCTCGACAAACAAGCTTAACACTTGCAAGGGATTCAATGGCTACATTAGGGTCAGTAGTATCAGCTAGGTGGTCTATGCGTTTGATTTGTTGCGCCTGCAAAATAAGCAAATGTGCTTAATACAAAGTTATTAGTATGACAACTCAAATAATAAATGCAAGTGATATAGCAGTTAAATTCCAAATTCATTCTAAACTCATGTAGACAGACATGAAGCAAAAACCAGGCAATTCCCTGCAATTTCACTACATAAGCCAATACAAAGTTACCACATAGAAGGACAAGGAAAACCCCCATTAAGGAAAATCAGTAAGCGTAAAAAACACATTAGGAAATTTAAACAGAAACTTGAGTTCTCAATCCAAAGTCAAGTAGCATGTGTTACAAGAAGCAGGACCTCAAGCAATCCAGATCTGTCGAAACACAAGGGACAGGGTCTTGGTTCTTGAGATGTACCAAAAAATGGACCTTCTGCCTCCTGCCGATATTTTCACCAAAATGATATATTTTTCCTCTTATTCATATTTTGTAGAAAAAACATATTGACACTTCTAATCCTGCTGATATCATGCTCAACAACATGACAACCATCAAATGTTGGATGACCTCCAAATACCAATTGTGAACCCTTACAAAGTCACTGCCATTTTCTTGTTTCCATCTCCAAATGCCATTCTATAGTGATTTCATGTCTAAACCTTCAGATATGCAAAAATTTCAAGCAGTTAGATTCACCCCCCCCCCCCTCAACACACACAACGTAGTTCTGACTATACTATGGAATACATTAAAATTTCAAGCATTATATTCATATTAGAAAATAGCCTAATTAAAATTCCAAGCAAATTCTTTATTCCCTAATGAAATAACCTGTAAACAAAGAAAGGGCTATAAGGCATTTAATTTTTTGCCTGTGTGTCCTATTTTCCAGCTCTGCACTTGATAGTTTCTATCAAGTGCATAGCTAGAAAATAAGCATTGGGCTCAATTTCCAACCCCGCCTAAAAGAAGCATCCCATGAGCATTCTAACCCCACCTAAAGGAAGCATGGTAGAATATTATCATGCCTCAATTTCTAGCTGCCAAATCAACATCCCAAATACTTTCTTTTTGAAGAGTGGGATATTTGTTTTGCACTCCATCATTTAGGACCCCTATCCTGATCTAATGAGCCTTGATAAGATGTTTTAGCTCCCAGTCAGTGTTCGGGTGGCCCCGACGGTCAATCTTATGAAGGACCTCACCACCATTGTCACAATCACGGGGGATCACTCGATTCATGTTGTATTGCGGGCAAACACGGTCTGGGAAATGCCACTCCACTCTTTCAAAGCAGATAAGTGGTGATCGAGTCATCCAAATACGCCTTCCAGTCAAGCAGTAATCCGGTAGTGAAGTTAAATCATAAGGTTGCCATATGAACTACATGGTGTAAAAGGCATATGATTTAAAATAACGTCATAACAATCCAGTTATATACTTATGTGACACATGTAAATACTTAAGCACAAACCTCTGATGATTTTAAGTTGTCCAGCTGATCCCTGTATCCTCTAAGACACTATGATCCTACCTTGTCACTTTCCAGTGCTACAAGCCACCTGTTGAAGTTATTTTCAAATTTGGTTACTAAAACTTCTAGGTTGAAGTTACGGATAAAAACATACCATTCCAATAGACTATGTTATTCTCAGAAGTGTGATGATTGTCCCTAATTGCATTGAGCAAAGATTCCCATGGGCAGAAACAAGAGACTAAGACTATAATCATACAAGTGAGACTACTTGCTATCAACTTCTTGCCAAATCTCAGTACCAAATAATAATATCTTTCTTGCAAAATTGTCACTAAAAAAGACAGTTTTATCATTTGCAAAGAAGAGCAAAACCTCCTGTATGTTTGTAAGGTTAACCAGAAACTGTTGGCTTGTAAGCAAAACCTCATGCATGTTATAAGTAAAGATTCATCTCTGTAATCCATCACTATGAAATTGTTGGCTTGTTCTGTTAACCAGAAATAAGGGCTTACCTCCTACCCAGAGGGTCTCGAGGCAGAGGCTCGACTTCATGTGCCTAGGGAGGGCCTCCACCAGCAACATGTACATAACTGACAAACTCATCATGTTGTACGTCACCAGAAATAGGTTGTGCACGCTTTTTTAGGGGGGAGGGTTCTTTCAGGACGCATGTTAGGGAACCTCTCCCATGCCCATAACTATTATACATGTTATTTTATGAAAATGATCAATAACAAGATACCATATAGAGAAAGAAGGAGATCATCATGTTAGCTTACATGGAATAGAATCAAGGGTCCCCCAATCTCATATGCTGAATCCCTGCTTGCTTGACACATCTCACGATACAAGTAAGCTAGAGCTGCACTGCCCCAACTATACCTACTTGCAGCATTAAGATCTCGAAGCAAAGTTAGGTACATAAGAGGGACCCTACTTCCCGATAAGTTTGAGAATAAAACGCCACCAATCAAGGCCAATATAAGAGCCCTGGCATGCATTAGCTAGAGAAGTTGTATTGACCCACCACATATGGCAGTTTCAGGTGGTCTGACACCTAACCATATTTGACAAGACTCCTGCCACGCATCCGTGGAACGTACAATGTCAACACCTATAACAACATCACCATCAACAGGTAGCCCAGACAACACTGACACATCCTATAATGTAATTGTGGCCTCCCCAACACGAAGATGATATGTATGGGTCTCATGCCGCCATCGCTCAATCAGTGTTGTGATGAAAGCATGGTCAAGTTTAACCTCCATGATCCGATAAAGACCATAAAAATCAACTCGCACCAAGTACTGCATAATACGCACGTGGGGCTCCATCCTCCGATTGCCACCACGATCCCGAAGTAATGGGCCTAGGGCCCGTCGGCATGTTAATACCTTATCAACTTGCAATCATTTTCTATATCAGTTCAACTAACAAGAAATCACTATAGTTGATGACGTGCCATCCACGTTGCAAATCAAGTACATCTCCATTCCAGACACGGTTGGAACGATGATAATACTGCAAATTTAGTACACCAGGATCGACGGGCCCTGGATTCACCAAATGCTCGACAAAATCCTTCCGTCTTGGTCCCTCCATCTCTATGAAAACCAATGCAAATTTTACATCAATTAAACTGAAAAAGTGCAATACAAGAAATAATAATAAACTGATTATATACTTCATCTTTGATTCAAGTTTTGCCACATAATTTCAGTACGACATCAGCTCACTTTTCATTAAAATTTTTGCTTTGCATTTTTTCATATTTTCAGTGAGTTGTTGTTGAGTTGTTCAGTGAATCATCACACACCAGCAAGTCTGCTGAGGTAGCTACCGCCAACTGCTAAAAATTAGCGGATCTGTTACTTTCTCTCTCACTTTCTACCAATAAGGTAGAACTTCAGTTAAAGGTCTTCCAATTTTTCCTTTTCTTCCTTACTAGACTTCTTATCAAGAATAAGAAAACCAACTAAATAAATGAGTTCACCAACATATGATGCAGTGCTTGCATAATCAATTCTCATGTTAGTGCTTCAGTTTAGCATTTTCCCATTTCTTCTCTTGGAAGGACACAAGAAAAATATAAATGAAAAGTGTATCAGCTGTAAAAAGTACAAATGAAACTGGTTGTTGCAAACAAAGTTGCCTGAAGTGGCAATAGAACAAGGAGGATGTAAACATTTAAGTCAAATGCTATGGAATAAGAGAAGTTATAACCTGCAGCTTATGATGCATAGACATTTCACTTGCATTCCAACATTATGTTGATCTATCGATGTGGAGTTTTTTGACTTCCACCTTTCAAAAGTTTCAACACTACTTTAATTTTAAGTACTTGACAAAATAATTTCAACCAAAAGACTACATTCTTTGTACAAAAGTTTGACAAAAATATACAACATACACAATAACAACAAAAAGGATGGGAGCCGACTCTTGTCAAGTGTCACTCATTGGTTTGAGTTATTTTCTTTGCATGACATGTACGATTGTCGTGGCCAGTATTTTTACATAATCCACAATGTTTCGACTGTCGCTCTAGACGAATATCCATTTCATTGCGCAAACGAACTGATCTTGGTTGACCATTCCCTCTATTTTCAGCAGGGGGCATGAATCTACAGCTTATCCACTCCTCCCAGTAATCTGGATGCTCTAGAGGTTGAAACATTTCAGCCCATATCTTTATATATTATCGAACAAAAAAATAAGGAGTGATAAAAGCAGAAGGATCTAGCTTTGCCACTGCACAAATTAACAGCAGGGGGCATGAATCTACAGCCAGTCTATTCCTCCCAATAATCTGAATGCTCTAGTGGTTGAAACATTTCAGCTCATATCTTTATATATTATCGAACATAAAAATAAGGACTGATAAAAGCAAAAGGATCTAGCTTTGCCACTGCACAACATGCTAGAACATGGGAACATGGAATGCCATATGTTGTCAACTTCCCGCATGTGCATGTTTTATCTTGAAGCCGCACAACCTATTCATTTTGGCCACGTTTATTTTTTAACAAAAGCCCCCCCGATAATCGGTTGTGTTATAAGGTTGCACAAACATAAAACCAATTTTTCTTTTCGCTTGTTGAATTGCAAGAATGGTGGAAGGGACATAATGCATTTGATCTGCCATAGAGGCTGCCCCAAGGTTTCTTCTCAAGTTAAAGTAATGTACATAGTGGTGAAAAGAGGTTTGGACTAGTGCTGTGATAGGTAAGCCTTGAGATCCTTTCAAAACACTGTTAAACACTTCAAAAATATTGGTCGTTATCATTCCAAAACGTTTACCACCGTCATGTGCAAGTGTTCATTGTTCAAAGGGTTTCTCATCACACCACTTCTTTGCTTCTACAGAAAATTTTCAGACCTCTTCCATCAACTTGTTGAATTTGCGAACTTGAGTAGCCTTCCCAGCAGCCCAAATAAGCTTCTTAAGCTCCGCACTACTGAATTTCTTTGTAAAATTGCTACGAATATGTCTCAAGTAGAATCGGTGATGGACATAAGGTGGCTGCCATAAATAATTTTTTCTCACAGTGCTTAATATACCGGGATGCGATCTGAGATCAAGCAAACATCCTTATAGCTAGGGACAATGTGATCTCTGACATGTTGTAAAAACCAACTCCAGCTATCATGGTTCTCCCCTTCAACGATAGCAAATGCAAGCGGCAAGATTTGATTGTTTCCATCGGCTGCTACGGTAATTAAAATAGTACCTAAGTACTTCCCATGAAGAAACGTGCCATCAATGCAAATAACAGGATGACAGAACCTAAACCCCATGATGCATGGCTTAAAGGCCCAAAAAAACTCGTTTAAAGCGTATTGCTTTAATTTCTTCACAACCTTTTGGGTCGTATTCGACAATGGTGCCAGCATTGTACTTTTGGATTGCTAACAAAAATCTTGCGAATATCCGATAAGACTCTTCCAAATTCCCAAATAAATCTGTAATAACTGCAACTTTGGCCTTCCACGCCTTTTTATATGAAACAGTGTATTCATATTTTTCCTTAATAGCTGCAATTAAGGAGGTAATTCTAACTATTGGAGCAGTTTCAACTATATTGCGAATTGATTCAGTAATCAGTCTATAGTTTAGATGGTGTTGGTCTTGGTTTAAGGCCTTCCCCAATGGACATATATGAGGTCCCTGATACTGCGTAATTTCAAAATATCTATGGCTCGTCTTACATATTACAGGAGATGAAAATTGCACTTATCTGAAAACTTACATTTTAAAGCCACCATAGTTGGGATAGACTTCTTTACCTTGTAAACCAAATTATGCTTGACGTGATACCTTAAAATGGCCTTCACAAACTCGTCTTTATCCTTGAAGATTAGACCCACTCTTAACTCATTGTGCTCGGGATGCCATACTCTAGCATCATTACTTTCGAGAGGATTTGTAATAAGTGCAGTTGGTGCCGAGTCAATGTCTGTGAAAAAATGCTCTTTAGGCTCATATAGATGTCTCTGAACTTCTATATCAGTACTTATACCATTAACATAATCCTCCCCATCGTCATCTTTATTCAGCCTCTCCATGAATGCATCTTCTTCGTCCTCTGAATCTGTCTCCTCGTGTTCATTATCCAGAATAGTAGGTTCAATGATGGCCGATGCCTCACTCCGCAAATTAATCATGTTATCTAGTGGTAAAAGCAAAGAGGAAACACGACCAGTGACACCTACACCCTGAGGCGTGACTTTCGTGACTTTGGAAGGCCCACCACAATAACTCGCTCCGACGTCGTTGTCTACGAGTGATGAAATCGAACTTTGTGTGGCATGATCGCCAATGTCTAGCAAGGTAGAATCCCTTATAGGCGTGAACAAGTCACGTCGCGGAGGAGATAGACCGCCACCATTCGACACAAGGATTTGGGTAGATGAACCACATCTTATGATAATAGCCTCCATCTCAATAAATAACTCAGTGCTACTCAACTGCGAGAATTGAGATTGTAGATCAAACATGGCTTCTACATCTCCATCATCCTCAATCGGTACTCTGATATAACAGGTCTTTGCACCGACTCCAACCATCCGCGGATACCTACAACTCAACTTCAACCTAAAATGTTATTTGCCCGCTCTAATGCAGCTATACAACTTATCATCTGAATCTTCTACTATATTTCCTCCCCAATAACACAACAGCCTTGCGGAAGGAGTCATGACGAACCTTCAACATTCACATAGAAATATAGTTAATTTTTCTACACAAACTATGTATCATTACATATAAAACATGATACGTTAATTGGTCGGCTTAATAAAAAGCATAGCTTTAAATTTATCTCAATTTATATAAGAGAAAAAAAAGATGATAAAAAAAGCACCACCCTGCAATATAAATGTGCTCACAGGCCATCGTGAGAGAGAAACACGCCCACATGCCAAATATATGCTGCCTAGATTTACCCCTCAAGAATGCCAAGACAACGAACCAAGACAAAGAATGCTGATATGATAATAAAATGGTCATACAATTATTTACTACTGCAACAGCAAATGAACAAACTCAAATTCATGTCTAGTAGAATCAATCTGACTTTGTTCCTTCCAACTTTCTTATTTAAATTGATGACATATGGCCTAGGGAATCTCAACTTTTCCCGAGTCATGCTGCATGACGACATAGATAGAACGCTCATCTCTTTTCATAGATCATGATGTACTACAATAGCATACGGCTAAAACAATGAATCATGGTATTATCGTTTTCCTAATCACACTACTCTCAGCTGTCTCGTAGGCATCACACCATCTGAACTACAACTTTGAATCTCGGTTTTGGTAAGTTACATATTCAAATAAATACAAATATGTAAGAACCAAGAACTGATACCCTATATTTAATAACAGAAACAACTCAACATTCAAAAAGAGGGCGCTCAAATATCTAACGAACTAATTAAATGCCTTTCACAAAGATAATATAGTGCACACCTGGGAGTTACCCACAAAAGATATTGCCACTACTTCCTTTGCTTTTTGGATGGAGTTTCCAATTGGGGCTCGACCTGCAAATATGTGAATCCACCCTTCTCAAGTAATTAAAATTCTTAGCCAAATATGTTTTACACAGAGTCATCAGTCAGTCATAGAACAACTATATTTAAACTAGATGTCTTAAGTAAACCGGCAACTCATTTGCAATCAATGATTTATTCGAGTGCTTAAATGACGGCATAACTCGAGTTCGGAGAAAAGCGATTCTTTGGCGGCCAAAAGCTATTAAAGCTCGTCAACACATCAATGACGCATACGAGTTCATTGGTGTCCTGTGTTCTGTAAATTTATTACGAGACAAAAGAGTACATTGCTCACTTGTCCTCCCAAAGCATACTCCTCTTGCAGTACCAGCAAGAAAAACTTGGTAACAAACAAACACGGCTATAAAAAAAATATGTAGCAACTCCATATGAAGGGAAACAAAGCTAATGCTTTAGGCCACTGTTATCACATAGGAGTTGTCGCACAACATGGCTTATCTTTCGCGAGACAAAGGTGATAGATCGGTGGTGAGGGCGGTGAAGGCCTCGCCTTTAACTGTGCAAGGTCACAGGTTCATGTCTCATGTGGAAGAGGGTAGAGAGGGAAAATGAATATTGGGAAGTGAGGTGAGAGCTACCCCACTAGTGCAGCCTAGGCCTAAAGGGCGTTAGATGGACCAAAAAAGGTGAAGGTGCAAAGGGAGCACCAAGCATTTATGATGATCACCATATCATGCAATGTTCCACCGAACTGATAGCTACAATTTTCTTTACAGTCTGCTCAGTTTATGATAGCAACACATTGCTATATACTTTAGCTGAAATAGGTATCAATAAGAACGAAAAATAGTCGTGCAAGCAGAAACACGGCTCGTCTCGTGAACAAACCCTTTCCTTGCCTTTGGGCACTAAGGAAGGCAGGATAGAAAGGCATTCCTCTATTCACCAAATCTTTGACACAATTTCTCAATTTCAATAACCTTGACAGTAACAACCGGTGAAATTGGTGCGAAAAAAATAGAAATGAGAACTCGCGTTTCTAAATTGGCTGGAACTACAGATGTTGCTTGATTGGACCTATCAAATTTTGCCCTAATCCTAACAGTAAATTATCCAATGAGCTTGAACTTTTGCCCTAATCCCAGAATTGGAATGCCCAGTAATGATGTTAAAAGAGGACAGAAGAAAGAAAGAAGAAAATTCATCTATTGCCAACTACTAGTGTAGAGTCGTGACAGAGGAGCAAGGGAGGAGAAGAAAAAAGAAAGTAAGGAGGAAGAAATAGTTAGAATGGGTTAAGAGCGTCCAAATGCGCGCCATTTTTTTCTAATGTTTCTTATCTCTCTTTTTTTTTTGTTGTTGTTGAGTTTTCTTAGATTTTGAGAAAGTATGTAACAAATGAAAAAGAAAATAAAGATGCTTGAAATCTCTGTTTGAAACCACGATTTCTAAAAGTTGGAGTAGATTGGTAAATAAGGTTTAAAATGGGGTAAAGAAGTAATTAAGTTTAATAATAAGGGCAAAAACTCGTTGAAATTGGGTAAAAGAAACACTGAAAGAGTTTTTTCCCTAAATAATACAAATTAATAACTTAATAACCTGTTTACCCCATTTTCAAACTTATTTACCCGCATACCACATTTTGGGAAATCGTGGTTCCAAACCGCGACTTCTCCTAGAAAAACGTGGTTTGCAAACACGTTTTCATGTTCTATATATGTTTCCCATTTAATTTTTCTAATTTAAACAAAATTGAAAGAGAAAATTGGAAACAAAAATATATTCTGTTAGGAAATTAAAAATCGCATTTTCAAAACACGTCTTCTGACGTTTTATTAAAAACGTTGTTCAGAACCACGTTTCCTTTAAAATCGTGGTTCAGACCCCCGTTTCCTCTAAAAACGGTGTTCAGAACCACGTTTTTAAAGGAAACGTGGTTCTGAACAACGTTTTTAGAGAAACGTCGTTTTTTGATAACATGATTTGAAATGAAGTCGTGGTTTCTAACCACGATTTGCTAAGTAGCCTATACATTTTCATCACCCCACCTGCACCATCTACATTCTTTCTTCGCGTAGAATCCCTCCGTGCCTCATATACCTAAAACATGACTTACACCCGATGCACCAAAAGTGCGAAGAACTCACATTCTTTAAACCCAAAAACAAAGAGAGAATAGGAAAAAGAACAATGGCAAAAATTGCACTTCTAAAAATACAAAAAGGCAGCATCATGTGGAAAGTATATGTTAAAAAACATAGGTAGATGGTTCTACCATTCATGGGAAATGAATATGTTGAAGTTATATGCAATGTCAGTCAATAGCATATGGACCAGCTTATATTAGTCATTGGCAACATGTGTATGTTAACATTTGTTTATTAACAAAGATGGAAGTCTAAAGATGCAAGAAAACATCATTATAATGTTCTTAAGCATGAGACACATACAAAAAATGTTTTCATCTATTCAATTCAGTTTTTATGGTAGACATTTCTTTGTTAGAACAAAGGTGGTTCAAAACCACGATTTACAAGAAAACGCGGTTCAAAATAACGATTTATTGAAAAAACGCGGTTCAAAACCACGGTTTCAAAGAAAACGTGGTTCAAAACCACGTTTTCCTTTAAAATCGTGGTTATGAACCACGTTTTTTTATAAAACGGGGTTTCCAATCACGTTTTACTAGAAATCGTGGTTTTGAACCACGTTTTCTTGTCACGATTTACATTTTCCTGTTGCTGGTTTAATGAGCAGAAAACGTGTTTCGTTCCAAACGTTCGTCATTGGATCGTTGGAAACCACGACAATTTTTGTTAAAAACATTGTGCAATTTCAAGTGAATCTTGGTTTTTACTTCAATTAAAATTGTGGCTGAAAACCACGACTTCTATATAAATCGCTTTTTTTTAACAATGATTTCTTGTAAATGCGTTGTGTACTTTCAATTGACGCTTGATTTTCACTTTAACACTACTCGTGGTTGCAAAGCATGGCTTCTATGGGCAAATGGGTGCTTGTGTGGCTCCTCAAATATGGGCACTTAGTGTGCTTACTTGGTGATGTCAGCGTGTGTCCCTCTCCTATGGGAAGGTGTTCATTGTCCGTGATTCTTTCTTTCTCTCCTTCTCAGAGTACCACTGGTTCTCCACAATGTTGTATCCTCTTGATTTCATATTTTTGTTGAAATGAAAAGAAAGGTCAAATAGTATAAATCGCTTTTCAAGAAAGGCAATGCCTAGGAATGACGATTTAACTTGAAATTTTAAATCGTTGTACTTAAACACGTTTTCTAGATAATCGTTTTCAGTGAATACTTTAGAGGCTTAGAGCCTTATCAACTTCCCACGACCAAGCAGCTTGAGATTAGAAAATTGGACATGGGTTTAGATGTCTTGCACTACAATGGCTGAAAAAAGCTTGTTACTATTATATAGGTTCACTGTCGAAATCCTAATTTTAGTGATTAAATTAGGATTTCGACAATAAAAAATATATATGCTCACTGCTATTTGTGACCATCTAGATGGTCTAGTGTACTCAGTCATGAATGCATCTTATATACGTGCATTATTGACCACTAATCATTTGTAGCCATCTTCATTTGAACATAAGGAAATACAACATATAAATTTTACGAGGTATTTCTTACAAAGAAAGCATCCTGGTTGACATGACCACGCTGATAAACCGGTCAGCCTCAACACTAACCATTTTTAGTCATCTTCATCAGACATTGGAGCATCAGAAACTTCAGAAGGTTCAAAGCTCATGTTCCAATATAAACGTGCTTCGTTGTTGCAACCAGCTGCATAGCTTTCACGTGCCATACGACGTAGGTTATACCTACTTTGACGAACTCTCATTCTATTGTTTTCTTCACGTATACGATGCAGTGCCCTTTCAAGCTCCATATGTGTATTCCGAGGCATGTTGATTGCTTTTTGGCGAGGTACGGGTATATTCATGTGTCGTGAATCAGCTACAAGGACCTCATATTCATTCAACCGATAAGACCATTCTGCATGTAATGTATTAACATACCGTGATGAGTAACGCAAACTTGGACGCAACGAATAGTGAAATTCATCTTCGCCCGCCCAGTAACGACCCATAGCTTCAAAAATGTCTCGTGGAGTATATGTCATTTTTAGAGTTCTTACACAACAAAGAATATAGCAGCTAGTTTCCCTTTGCCCTTCATCCACTACACATACTTATATAATGCTTGACAAGGGTCCACTTCAATAAATGCAACGTGTTAATATTTTTTGAGATGTCACAAGTCGCTGCAAGTTTCTTTAAAGTAGTTGATGAAAAGACTTTACAGATATATTAGTTGTTGAAAGGATAATAGCTCATTAACAGCTTCATCAATCCTTGAACTGTTAATAACAGATTGAAGGACAATTCACCGTGAAAAGTCTACAGCTATAGCAAAATCAAAGCGTAGTTGTTGCTCGTCAGCTTGATATGGCGTGCTAGTTTGGAAGTACCTACGTTTGTCTTTTTAGGGGTTTAGGACATGTCAGACACGTGACGTTACTGCAAAAAAAAAAAAAAAAACATGTGGCAACGAGTTGATTCAAATTTTTTTTTTTACCCAACTCATAACTCCATGTGAAGTTTTAAAAGTATGTAGCTAAAGTACATATGAAACCCATAATCGGTATTGAGCATAAATGCAAAAGCGCAAGAATGATGTAATTGCTTAGCAGGAAAAGCCTTAGAATACCACAACCACTAAGAAGTTATGGGCGAGTAGAGCCTCATATTCTGGTAATAGATCATGGTTGTGCCTATTTTCTTCTCGCTCATTCAAGACACTATCCACCTAATTAAATAAGCTACTTGAACACAAATTTCCCATCGACAAAAAACCTCTTTGAAAGCCTTCATATCTTTTACATGCTAACGTACAAATGAGCAAAATGAGATCGGATATTACTTTAGACAAAGTAACGTGGTTGATGTAACATTTCACTGGAAAGGCCCTGGTCTACCAAGCATCACATGCAGGGTGTAAGTGGGCTAGAGTATTGTCTTGTCACTGGCTTGTCCTTTTCCAGTTCTCACAATAATGTATGGTGTCTACGTGTGTGGGCTTGGTTATATAAATTAGTGGTGTTCAAAGGGTGAGAAGGAGAGTCTCTTGACTAGTCAAGGGCATCCCAAGCATATTACGTTAAAAATAATTGCGACAGTCTTACCACGTTTGTTGCTTAAAAACGAACTACATGCAAAAGCGCAAGAATGATGTAATACTTCGCTGGAAAAGCCTTAGAATACCAGAGAAATAAGTTAAAAATGCTTGTCGCGACTCTTGTATTCTGGCCTTAGATCATACTTGTGTCTATTTTCTTCTCGATCATTTAAGACACCACTCTTAACTACGAGAATTCAAAACACAACAAGGAGCCTCCTATTTAAATCAGCTGATTGAACACAACTTTAAGGCCTATCTGAGGTCAATTTTCCACAGCCTTGAGTACACAACACATGCTAACGTACAAATGAGCAAAATATTGTGTCGGATATTACTTTAGACAAAGTAACGTGGTTGATGTAACATTTCACTGGAAAGGCCCTGGTCTACCAAGCATCACATGCAGGGTGTAAGTGGCCAGTGACTTGTCTTGTCACTGGCTTGTCCTTTTCCAGTTCTCACAATAATGTATGGTGTCTACGTGTGTAGGCTTGGTTATATAAATTAGTGGTGTTCAAAGGGTGAGAAGGAGAGTCTCTTGACTAGTCAAGGGCATCCCAAGCATATTACGTTAAAAATAATTGCGGCAGTCTTACCACGTTTGTTGCTTAAAAACGAACTACATGCAAAAGCGCAAGAATGATGTAATACTTCGCTGGAAAAGCCTTAGAATACCAGAGAAATAAGTTAAAAATGCTTGTCGCGACTCTTGTATTCTGGCCTTAGATCATACTTGTGTCTATTTTCTTCTCGATCATTTAAGACACCACTCTTAACTACGAGAATTCAAAACACAACAAGGAGCCTCCTATTTAAATCAGCTGATTGAACACAACTTTAAGGCCTATCTGAGGTTAATTTTCCACAGCCTTGAGTACACAACACATGCTAACGTACAAATGAGCAAAATATTGTGTCGGATATTACTTTAGACAAAGTAACGTGGTTGATGTAACATTTCACTGGAAAGGCCCTGGTCTACCAAGCATCACATGCAGGGTGTAAGTGGCCAGTGACTTGTCTTGTCACTGGCTTGTCCTTTTCCAGTTCTCACAATAATGTATGGTGTCTACGTGTGTAGGCTTGGTTATATAAATTAGTGGTGTTCAAAGGGTGAGAAGGAGAGTCTCTTGACTAGTCAAGGGCATCCCAAGCATATTACGTTAAAAATAATTGCGGCAGTCTTACCACGTTTGTTGCTTAAAAACGAACTACATGCAAAAGCGCAAGAATGATGTAATACTTCGCTGGAAAAGCCTTAGAATACCAGAGAAATAAGTTAAAAATGCTTGTCGCGACTCTTGTATTCTGGCCTTAGATCATACTTGTGTCTATTTTCTTCTTGATCATTTAAGACACCACTCTTAACTACGAGAATTCAAAACACAACAAGGAGCCTCCTATTTAAATCAGCTGATTGAACACAACTTTAAGGCCTATCTGAGGTCAATTTTCCACAGCCTTGAATACACAACACATGCTAACGTACAAATGAGCAAAATATTGTGTCGGATATTACTTTAGACAAAGTAACGTGGTTGATGTAACATTTCACTGGAAAGGCCCTGGTCTACCAAGCATCACATGTAGGGTGTAAGTGGCCAGTGACTTGTCTTGTCACTGGCTTGTCCTTTTCCAGTTCTCACAATAATGTATGGTGTCTACGTGTGTAGGCTTGGTTATATAAATTAGTGGTGTTCAAAGGGTGAGAAGGAGAGTCTTTTGATGGCAGGACTTCCTGGTAGTTCTAATTATCAGCGACGTGAGAAAGTGTGGTTGTTGTGTGAAAGGAACGACGACTACAAAGAAGTGAAGTATACAGATCCGAAAGAGTATTACTGCGGTTTACGGAGAGAATGGGCACATAGAGTTACGGAATCAGAAGCACTACACCAAGATCTCATCACCCTTAGAGCACCCTTGCTGCATCGTCGTTCACTTACTATGTCACGCCCCAAAGTTAAGGAGTGTAAGAAAGCTGTGAGCCAAATTCGAAAGGAGAATAACCGAATGTTGCTGCGTAGAAAACGATTTTACATGCTTCAACTTGCCGAAGAAATGGCAGAGGCTAGTGGGAGGCACCTCACTTCAAACGAGAGAAACAATATTTTAACCAATGATCAGTACTTATCTGATGAATATATGTCTAATGAAGAGTGAAATATCTCTAAGCCCACTATGTGTTTGGATTTTATTCCATTATCAGTTTTACACGTCATTGTAATAAGCCAACCTCTCCAATGCATTTGTTTGTGTAATACTTCTGTGGCTGCAAATTTTTACTTTGCGCAATTGGTAGGATCTATTACAACCTACACTGAATGATCCAGTCTATCTAAAGTTATACCTATACGCTTATAAAAGTTGTCATGTATATAAATGGTTATTCTCCTTTTTTTCCCTGTAGCAGTGCCTTTTTCTAATTGATATTTCCATATAGGTTAATGGTGAGTAAGGGTGTTTTTTGACTTGTAACATTTACGTTCCATTAAATACCCTTTTTTAGATTAGATGTTCAGTAAACAAATGAAGGGTAATATTTTAGTGGTCTAGTTTTGACTTTTAGTGTAAAATTTCCATCATAAACTATTTACTTAATATGCATAAGATTAACAATGTCATGCTGAATTACATTCACAATAATGTAATTGTTGAGATGTACTATTAAGATTACTAAGTCACATTGTATGTTAAAACAAAAGATAATTAATGAATGCACTGCCGATAGAGCTTTAGAGTACCGTTTAAAACGTTTAACGGAAAAAAGAAAGAATAAAAATTATCGTTACCTTACCCCAATTGTACATGAAATGGGGGTCTAACATTTAGCTCCTGTGTAGTACGGGTGCTTGTTGTGGTGATTTCTAGCCGAATTTGACAGTGAAGGAAATTAATATATGCATATATATATATATATATATATATATATATATATATATATATATATATATATATATATATATTTATATATATTATATAGGGGTTCGATACACACCCACCGGTGGGAATTTTTTTTTTCCCACCCAATCGCTTGAGTCTACCGATTGCATAAAAAAAAAAAAAAAAAAAAATATTGGCTGGACTGGGCCATTTATGGCCAAAAGGTGCAATGATTGGCGTTGGGCCAAACGCGTGACTGTCGTGCGCCTGACTTTCGGGTGATTGGCTTTGGGCCCAATCGCACGACAGTCACGCGATTGGCCCAAGGCCAATCGCACAGTCCACTTTAAATTTTTTTTTCGGCCTTGCCTCTCACCCGAATTTCGGCAGTAAATTTTTCCCTTGGCCCCCACCCCTCTTCCCCCTCCCCACTTGTCCATTTTCCCCCCTAGCCCCCACCCCCCTCCCCACTTGTCATTTTTTTTCCTAGACCCCCACCCCCCCTTCGGCAGACCCCTCTTTTCCTCCTCCCTCCAATTTCCTCCCATGTTTTGGCCCCCACCCCCTCTTCGACACATGGCACACATCAGTTGGCCCCCCCCTCCCACGGCTCACTTTTCTGTCTATCCCTCTTCCCCCGAATTATTTCTTACGCTCTCATCATTCTCCCTATCTCACCTACATAATCTCCACAACAATACGAGCGAAATTTTTTTTACGCTAGAAGATCGGTGGATAACCGCTAGAAGAAGATCGGTGGATTTCTTCGTCATTTTTTTCAAGTCAAATCAAGTAAGTATTTTGAATTTTCTTATAATTCAATGTTAATTTAAATTGTTGTTACGCTTAAATTGCTCTTACCATAGTCTAAAATTCGTGTTTAGGGCGTCAAAATTACGTTTTTACAAATCGGGGTATTACATTCGAAAGATTCGAAAATAGCGATTTTTTAGGGCGTCAAAATTATGATTTTTCACGAATTTATAAAAAATAGCTAGAGCTAGATTTTGCCAAAGTGTAAAAAAGAGACCCTAGTTATTTTTAAAATATCTGTATCAGGTAAACATTTCAGATTTTTCCAAATAATGGAAAGGGGTTAACTAATACGCGCAACCTTGTAACTTCGCAGTGTAATTTAAAATATCAAGCTAACGCGATTTCGCGTAAAACTTTTTTGAGAACCCTAGGATGTTGGAAAGTTCCATTCCCCATGAATTCGGGCCATTCCGAAGCCGGTAGCAATTTTTTGCCGAACGGGCTTTTTAGCGCTCGATCCGGACACCGGTTCGGGATTTTTTGACGAAAAATCCCTAAAATGCTTTTTAGATCGAGGATGGACTCAGCAACCTTAGAATAGCGTCTCAAAGCACTTTTTAGATTTTTTCCGATGCCAGGGGGCATTTCGGTAATTCGCCGCCCGATAGGGGTATTTTCGTAAATTTGCCCCTTTCAACTTTTTCGAGCGCCTTTTCAGTCCGTAAATGTAAGCAAACCCTAGCGAAGGCTGGGAAGTGCCATTCCCCAGGAATCCGGGCCATTCCGAAGCCGGTAGCAACTTTTTGCCGAACGGGCTTTTAAGCGCTCGATCCGGACACCGGTTCGGGATTTTTTGACGAAAAATTCCTAAAATACTTTTTAGATCAAGGATGCACTCAGCAACCTTAGAATAGCGTCTTAAAGCACGTTTGAGATTTTTCCCGATGCCAGGGGGCATTTTCGTAATTCGCCGCCCGAGAGGGGTATTCTCGTAATTTTACGCTTTCAACTTTTTCGAACGTCTTTTCAGTCCGTAAATGTAAGCACACCCTAGCGAAGGCTGGGAAGTGCCATTCCCCAGGAATCCGGGCCATTCCGAAGCCGGTAGTAATTTTTTGCCGAACGGGCTTTTAAGCGCTCGATCCGGACACCGGTTCGGGATTTTTTGACGAAAAATTCCTAAAATACTTTTTAGATCAAGGATGCACTCAGCAACCGTAGAATAGCGTCTTAAAGCACGTTTGAGATTTTTCCCGATGCCAGGGGGCATTTTCGTAATTCGCCGCCCGAGAGGGGTATTCTCGTAATTT